>VZUI01038791.1:0-71902 GCA_013401135.1 Cettia cetti | reverse complement strand
TTATTAATTATCTAAATAAAAATGCTGGAAGAATCAGGCCTGTTTGCCCAAAAACAAAAACAAAAACAAAAAAAAAAAAAAAAAAAAAAAAAAAAAAAAAAAAAAAAAAACAAAACCAAAAAAAAAAAGGAAAGAAACAGACAAAAAAATAACAAAGATGTCCAAGCAAATTCATTTGCAGAGAACTGCATTACTGAGCTACTGCAAATTACAGCAAACAATTTCAGCTGCTGGCTATATTAAAGATTTCATCATCACTTTGCTAAGGGTCAGAGAAGTTAAATATCCATCCTAAAGTACGGAAGGAATTCAAAACATTCGGAACAAAAGTTGTAAGTCTAATTCGCAGAAGTATTTGAGCTCGTTGCTGCTGAGATGGCCCCTGGTGGGGTGTCCAGGGGCAGAGATGCCCTCCCTCTGTAGGGGTGCAGGTGCCCCCTCAGTGCATACGGCAGCACACGTGCACACACCGACACTCACACAGAGCCGGAGCCGATCACACTTCACTACACATTTTCTAGATTTTACATTACTATCACAAGTGAGACTTTGGTAAGAAAAAAGAGCCTATTGTGACAGCAGCCGCAGCCGCCGAGCAGCCCATTATTTGAGATCTAACAGTGACACCTGCAGTTGAGCCCCACACACTGACACAAACATCTCCCCCAGAGAAACAGAGCCCTGGTTTTGAACCGTGCACATCCCCTGCTTAATTATCCTCCTGAACCTCAAATCTGCCTCTCCCACTGGCAGCACAATCAGCTTCCACACCAGCATGAATCAGCTTTTCCACTGCGAAAGCAAGCAGCCTGCCATGAAGTATATAAATAGCCCACAAAACCTTCCTTGGGCTGCTTGGTGGGAGACGAGCTGCCCATGCACACACACACACACAGCTCTCTCCTCCACAAACAGGCGCTTCAGAAGTACCACCTGTGTGTCTGAAAAGCTCACCTCCATGTTTCAAAGATTTAATCACTTTTCTGTTAATTTCAATACAAAACTTTACGTTTTATATGAATAAAGACCAGACAACCTGGTGATTTGGATGAATCCTCTTTGTCATCACTGCTCCTTCCTTGGTTTTGGTTACCAGCTGGTGAGCATCTGTAAAATGGTCTTTCTCTCTCCCTTCACTCCTAGATAATCTGTAAACATGTTTTCACAGTTTCACCATTATTTAAAACACTTTGTTTTGTTCTGTTTGTTCATTTAAGAGAAGCAATGTTGTACTTCAACTGCTGCTCTGAAGGCTGCACTGAGAGGCCTGACTCTCCATTTAAAACAATATGTAAAGGTCTGTATTTCATTTTTTCATTTTCACTATTGTCACAATTTACTGCTTCTTCAGCTTCCTTCAATACAGTAGAAAACATGCTCCTCTTTCTCTCTTAAAAGCAGAAACTACAACTATAAGGTTTTTGCTGTAAGATGATATTTTGTATCACCAAGTCTTTTGACCCACTACAGTAGTTTCTAACCAAGGTCAGTTACTGGTATTTCATATAAGCACCGTATGAATTTGGTTTTACTTCTTTTGTCATGTTAGCTTTTAGACCTCAGATATAAACATGTGTTCACTTGAAAGAAAAAGATTTCTTTATAACTTTTGTCAATATTCTGCTGATTGCTAGTTCAGTACCAGATGTGCTATGCTTAATGGTGCATATACAAGAAGCATTCCCTAATCCCTAAATGAACTTCTTATCTCTAAATATATACAGGATAAGCTATCTAAACTCAATTTAGCAACTATGCCATTAAATCTACCAGAACCAAAGAGTGAAAGAATATTGTTAAAGCCAAGTGCCTGTTAGCAAAAAACCAAAGAATCCTCCTGAAACAAAACACGGCTAACCATAGATCGAAATCAATCAGACATAGATTAATTTCTCCTATCAGGGCATCTTGAACCCCCACATCTTAATTTCACAAATGTATACACCCAGTTTTAAATGCCTCTCATTTTGTTAGCACCACACTCTGTCAGTCACAATTTGCTGCAGAGAAATGAGTTGTCATCAGATCTGACTTTTTAACTGCATGTGAATGCAGATGGATCCATTATGGAATTTAAGAGAAGTGCACCAAACAAATAAACAAACAAAAAAAAGGAAACACAAAACAAAACAAACCGCCCCCCCCAAAAAAAAAAAAAAACCAAAAAAAAAAAAGTCAAACCAAAAAACCCCCAACGTCATCTGCTGGTTGGATTACAGCACCTGGAATTGCATCACCAATCCTCTCTGTGACCCTGGAACACAGGTTGATACAGCACCTGGATACCTTCATTGATGAAACTACAGCATTTTCACCTTCATTCACAGCCAGACACTCCAGCCTGCCCATCAATTCCTCACCAATAACCCCTCTTGCCCCCAGACCGTGCAGAGGGGAAGGCAGGGAATGCTTGGGACAAAAGAGAAGAATGCCCATTTATACTACTGATGTCCCTGACATCCCTAATTTAATAATTTCCTGATCCCAAAAGCCTGGACACATCTATTTTATTCCACACAAGGTTTCTTAAAATAGTTCACTATCTGTGAAAGCAACAAAAGCAAGAATTGCCAAGTTACACTCAGGCCCCCAAAAGAGATGACTCCTGATGTTTTCTACCTATTGGATGCTACATGCTGTGGTGGATAACTCCATGACAGTCCACAGGGTTCTCTTCTACTTCCCCTGTACTCCTTTAACCCCTCTAATTTCTTCTCACCTCAGCATGAAGGGTGCCAAGTACCAGATGTATACAATGGACCTTAAAAATCCACTTTTTCAACCTTTGGGACTGAAAAGGAGCACAAGAACTTTTAGGTTTGCAGAATTTGGTCTAACATACAACAAAATGCTAAGCAAAATGGTTGACTGTCTTCTCAGAAAAAGTTGCACCTGGAAGAACAGAATCCCTTGTCAATACAAGAGGAGAGTTCTGGTTTGAATCAGAGAAATGGATGGAAAGTTTTCACAGAGGTGCACATTCAAGATGCATTTTGTGACATCTGCCTATGTTTTCCTCCACTTTTTTTTCATGTTATTGTCTTAATACCTTGGGAGAAGTGTTACAAAATCAACACATAAAAAAAAAAAATTTAAAAAAATTAAAAAAAAAAAAGAGGGGTGAAAAACCCAGGGAAATAAAAACAAGGAAAAAAATAATTTTAAAAGAAAAGGCTATGCATATGCAAAGTTGATTCAAATGCTTTCAGATTGCACCATAGAAAAGCTGTGGCCTAGTTTTGGAAATACATATTTCACTTTATTTTGCACACAGCTGGGTTTATGTTGGCACTCACACTAATATGCAAAATGCAGTATCTTATATTCATGAATGACTCTTTATAAAATGCCAGGAGGGCACCTGCTTTCTTTTCTTTAAGTCTATATCATGACAAAGAAGCAGCCTGTATTAATGGCCAGCTTCCAGCTCTGACCACAGCCTGGAGGGATTTATGCCAGCTGTACACAGGTTTGGAAGTAAACAACATGCCCCGGTCAAAAGGAGTTTCTTACACTCCACGGAAAGAGACTGCTAATGAGATGCAACGGACTGAAGGAGGGAGCACACGGCAGCACTGATGGCAGGGAGCTCTCACAAACAAGTCCATGAGCCCTCGGATGTGCTGCATCCTGGTCCTCTCCATGGTGCATGCCCAGTATCTTACATGCATCATCCAGTCCTTGTGGCATTGATGCAGACACGGCAGCCAAACACCTTCCCATTCTTAAGGCCTAGGCTCAGTAAGTGCCTGAGCATTCAGCAAACTAATAAAACGTAGCCTGGCCAGTAGCAGGTGTTGGCATTTCTTCCTTTTAAAATAGATGTATCATGTCTCAGTGGTTTAGAAGAAAGCCTGTTGAAACTACTCATCTTAACAAGTTGCTTTGTCTGCCATCCAAATCTGACAGGATCTGTGTGCTTTGAACTTCAGATCATGATGCAAAATTCATCTCTCAGGATTTTACCCCCCAGATCAGAATAACATACATAAGACAGCTTGATAAAGATTTTTTTTTAACGTACAGTTGATTAAACACACACTTAAGAAAAAAAATGCTTCTAAATGAGATTTGGACAACAAACATTAGATAATTTCACAGATAT
This sequence comes from Cettia cetti, assembly GCA_013401135.1. Lineage (NCBI taxonomy): Eukaryota > Metazoa > Chordata > Aves > Passeriformes > Sylviidae > Cettia > Cettia cetti. Next base: position 67,797 of record VZUI01038791.1, on the reverse strand, counting down.
TTGTGCAGACAATTAGAACTTGAAATCACAATTTTTAAAATTAGACTGATGTATACTCATTATATGATCATGTTAAAAAAATTCAGATATTCAATTCTAGCTTACAAATTGGATTTGGTTAAAAATATATTAAAATCTTTATTCCTTTTACTATACTCCACAAAATTATGCCTACCATGTGCTTTCTGGGTCTGATTAGTATTAATTTTTTTCCTGACTAAACAAGGCCACCAAAATAATTTTTGTGTGCACTTCTGAGTTAAGCAACGTACTGTAAGGTCAAATTAGCCTGAGTTTGCACAGGATGTTATTGACCTAATAGCTTTCCATCATTATTGCACTGCACTTGATATACTGTTTGATTGCCAGACCAGAAATAGCTGCATTTCACTATTATCAACTGACGTATTTTGCCAAGTGTTAGAAGAAACTGAAAAGTAACAACAGACACAATGCAGTTACAGCAAAACACGCACGTGTATATTACATCAAATTCCCTAACAAAACCTTCAAAAATCTATATGAAGACAGAACTGTATCTGTGATCAATCCTTCAAGAAGTAATAGTCCTTCTTCCACTTCTCGACTCCAGACTTGAGCTATGTCCCTATTCCTGCACCAGGAGCAGGGAGAACCAAAAAAACAAGGGAATCATTGACTGGAGAACAAAACTTGTTAAATTGAGCTGTGTTCACACATTTACCTTTGTCTCCCAAGGCCCTGCAGCAGCCTTCAAAATGCTTGTCACCAAATGCTGTGCCATTTTCAGCAAGTATCAGAACAATTGGAGGTGTTTATTCCTGGACCAGTATGCTGCATACAAAATATGAATCTTTCTGCAGAAGCTAATTTGTAACTGCTTGGAGATGTCCCTCTGCAGTCTGCACTGCAAGGTGTGAGTTTAGCAGCACAGCATCTACAGTGATCTCTTCAGAAACACAGCAGAGAGTTAGGATGCTGTTCACTAGCTCTCATTGATGCAGAAAGGAAAAATTTATTGATTAAGTTATCACTGAATTAACTAGCAACATTAACAATTCTTCTAGTAGCAAGAAGAATCAAACCAGAGGCTACAAGTCTGACACATCCCAAAAGGACATTTCGTGCACTAAAAGAACTATGAGAAAGTCACCCTGCTCAAGGCAAGAGCAGTGTCCTGTGTGAAGGCAATGCCCTCATGTGCTGTACCATTTTGTACATACAGTGTTTGTACATAGTGTACACTGCAAATCAGATTTCTGTATTTTTCAAATTAGCAGCAAAAGTAGGTACATGCTTTCTGTACTCAGGTGACAAGGTAGTTCCAATAAAGTTCTGATGAGAAACAAACTCGTAAGTACTAAGCTTAAGGTCCTCTGAGATCTATCTCCATTTTTGCTTATTTCCTCATCCCTCCTTCATATTCCTGCTAGTCCCATTCTTGATATGTAATGTTTTTAAAGGATTGGATAGCCTCTTCTTGGATGCAGATGAGCAAGTCATGAAGAGGCATGTTTTACACGCCTTAAGAGATATTAGGTAAAACCAGGAAATATTAAACAGAGAACTACAGTTTTGAGTCGTGACTTTTTTTTTTATTACTATTTATTCTTTCACTGAGCTAGTTGCACAAGGCAGATAATTGTTTTTGCAATGACTAGGAACAATTCAGTATTGTAGAAAAACTCTGGTCATTGTCAGAATACAAATTACAATTAGAGTGCTGTAATGTCTTTCCCCATATGAAAGTCTGGTTCTTGTTTGCATTTATCTGGGAAAAACTGATTTTACCCTAGCAATTGCAAAGGGGAGTCAGGCAGACAGTTTCCCACCCCTTAGCTCTGCTGCTGAATTAGCAGGCGACCTTGCACAAAACTACTATGTATCTTCATCTACCCATCTAAACCACACCTATTGTATTTATTTAGCTCACAGGGGCATCAACAGGCTTAATTAATGTTTGCAAAAAGCTTTGAGATCATCAGATGAAAGGTCCAAAATATTTTAAAGTCAATGGGGAAAAAAATGGATATGTGCCAAGAAGAGTCAATTGGACAAACGGCTTCTCCTATCAGTATTGTCCATATTTCAGTTTCTAGTTAATCAGTGGAATATACAGGGCTGTTTAAATAAAGTCTCACATGTTCCACTGTGTGCAGAACCAGCCACCACAGTTTGTAGATCCAAAAACAGTTAGAAAGCTGTAAAAGAACGCTTGGGAAGACATATATTTCAACTCCCAACAGAAAAGTCCTTTCTCCAGAGTGTTTCTGTACTCTGTAGAAAAATTCCCAGTGGCAGTTAGCAGCACATACATGGATTTTGATTAAATATTTTTTATATACTGTAATTTTTTGATCAATGGACACTGAGAAGCATCTTCCCTTGACTGTTTTATGAAGAAGAGCTTGAATTTAATATCTGCAGGCATATAACCAGTGCTTAGACAAGTAAGAAACTCCCCTTTCCCCAAGGATCCTAATGCTATAGCATCTAGGTTGGTGCTATTAACCTCTTCCCTAAGGATTTAGAAATAAATCCAAGATCCCAAGTAAACTCTATTCCTCAGCTGACTGCATCAGACAACACTGTTTTCATAATTTCTCTCCTAACCTGGTGACAAGCAGTTTTAGCTTAGATTGCTCACAGAAGAGATCTAAGATACTGCAACACTGTCCTATTCCAGGCAGGCCAGCTGAAGATGGACTTGCTCAATTCATGGCATATCCCCTCCCACCCACTCCAAAGTCAAGCCCATCTTTTGTATTCATAGGTTCTAATTGCAACCTCTCTCCCAGAAACCAAGGTTTTAAACACGCTCGTGTGGGAAGGGCAAGTGCTGTGTTAACCTCTCCCACAGAAATACACCTAAAGAGGCCAAGCTTTGGATACTTTGTGGTGCCTCTTCCTGAATCAAACTGAAAAAATAAGATAAAATATGTGGCTAGCAAGCAAAGCATTATTGGCAATTGTTCAGCATAGCACACTCTCACAAGGTTTAGGCTTGGCAGCCTCAGTTCAGTCCCTCAGGTAGAATAAAGTAGGAAGAGTTATTTCAAAATACCAGGACTACTTAGAAGAGTGCTGAAAACAAACAACAAAAAATTGGAAAGTGTTCAGAAGATCTGAGGGAAAATGGGATCACCGTAGGGCACATCCTATTCACTAGAAGTATTGACACTGGATTAAGTCAGCCAGCCTTCACCCAGTTGTCAAAACGACAGAGGAATTCCTGTGTTACTTCCAGATTTTCTTCCATGGGGTTGCACAGGCTAACCCTCAAAAGGTGCTGGATTTGAACTTCCAATCTTTTACTTAGGCTAACGTCCATATAAACCAAGGTAGTGCTGCTGCACAGTGGTGGAGCAAAGCACTGCTTTCTGCTGCTTTGACATACTCCATTAGAAAACATGTGGGTTTGGGTTTTCTTTTCCTTCTTTTTAATCAACTGAAAAATAGAAATGGAAGGTTCTTTTTGTACTTCCTATGGAAAGTACATTTCAAAATTAAGTGGGCCTTAAAAAAAATAAACCCCTTTACATTACCATTGTAAAGTACCTAAATGCAAACAGTGAACAAACTCATATGCCTTCTCCAATTTTCAGACATATGCTTCTGTATGAAAAAAACCCTAGAGCTTGGACAACTAGAAAAAATTCTAAGTTGAACATGAGAACCTAAGTCTTCTAAAGACATCCTAGCAAGTTCACCTTATTACAAGGTGAAATAGATCAGGTCTGCATCTGTAAGGATACGGTTAATAACATTTGGAGTATGTGCCTTAAACACCCCTCTGTGGTGAAAGCCCTTGCAGAAATCCTTGACCTTTGTGGGGAAACTTGTTGCAGAAACAAAGAAGCAAAGCTTTGGCTTGATACTTCTTGCAACAACCTTCCACTGCTGTGTGTCATCAGGCAAGTGCAAACTGTGCCAGCCGAGTCAAAAATGACTTGGGGAGGTATTTGCCTTGTATGACCCCCGGGCAGACCCCTGATGACCACCAAACCAGGACTAGAACATGTGACACGATGAGACCCCACCTTCACCTCGGGCTAATGAGGGAGCATAGAAAAGCAACTTGGGGGTCAAACCAGGCTGGACCCACCACCACAAAGGGTACCAAGGGGACGCTGCTGGATCCACAGAGGTGACCATTTTCTTCTTGCTCTCTCTCACTCTCTTTCCCCTACACACTCACTATTACAAATACAGTTGGTATTAATCAAGTCGGCATTTGGTCCCATTTGCACCTTAACTTAGGCAGAGGACTTTACCATCAAAGCATAGCAACATCTTTAGTTTGTATTGTCACAAACTGGAAAAGGGAGAAGGTTAAATTTGTTTTCAGATAAGTCATACTCAATATGCATCACACTAATGTATCAGTGAGCCAGAGAGCCTTCAGACCATATTCGAGCAAACAGAAGGACAGGACAGGATTAAGTAGCTGAACGGAAAACATGGAGCTTTTAGGATCTAAACCTCTATTTTTTTGGGGGGAAAAACCACCAAATGTGGGTGTGTTTATATTAAAATACTTCCTTTTTGAAAGGCAAAGTAGGATGCAGTGTGTCTTCAAATAAAAACAGCACCCCCATCCCCAATTTTGTTGTTTTCCTCTAGTGGAAGACTGTTCTAATAGCATGCACAGGATTTTTTCCTTCTTCATGTTCCTTAGAACTAATTTACAGCAGGATATAAAGATGATATGTCCATTACAAAACAAATGTTGGAAAACTAGTGTATGAGCTTCAAGTAGTGTGTGATTCATGCCTACAGGAGAATCCAACAAAACAAAGTATCTACTATATGAAATCCCAAGACATTCTCAAACGGTGTCAGGATCAGAATTCAGGTCTGGCTTTGCGGTGAGCCAACCTTTCGAACAAAGTGCTTTGAACTACTATTGTTGGGATCTGTGTGTTTGCTGACACATTATGTAATACTGCTTATACAGTAAAAATTGTTTCACCTTTAAAACAATACGCACACATTCTTCCCTTTTAATTTTGAAGGAAATAAACCACTAGAATTCTTTCATAAGAGGAAGCATCAAAGTGACGCGTTTCAGCTCAAGAACAAACATGCTGATGACACGTGACGCTGATGAAATGCTCAAGAATGGACAATTCATCCCCACAGTTCTTTGAAAGTTTTTGATGTTTTCAGATACAGCATGTTTCATTCAGTTTGTCACATAACAGTGGGTGCTGAAAATAAAAGTCAGTGATACTGGAACACTAAATAATAATAAAAGCTAAAGACATCTCTATTTGAAACAACCCTAGAAGCCTATTTCCCTAATTAATGCTCAAATTACCCTTGAAAATCTAACAGGCCAGAAAGGAAAAGTTAACGCACTACAGTGATTGCAACAACTGTGGCTTCCATGCATTTTTAAAAATACAGCTTAGACTAAATCAAACATAAAAGCATTCTTTAAGCTTAAAAAAAAAATTCTAATTGTGCTAGATCAAACTTGTATTTTGACTTTATCTGCAAAGACACAACATCTGGTGTGCTTCTGGCTAGACAGCCCCTATTCAGAGCAACTACTGCTGAGGCTATCAACCAATTCCTACACCTTCGAACAAACGTAAATGCAAGTGGGTTAGCTTAGATCCCTACACAACAAACAACAAAATCTTCTTAGGTCAATTAATTTATAGACGTGAGATTCTCTAATATTAAGCCTGCATTTTCATGGAACAATTTTTTTTTAAGTAGTCAAGTAGAAAAATTTATTAAGTGCAAAAAAATGCCTACTGTAACTACTAGAAAAATGCTACTAAATCAATTGAACACTATTTATTCACAGCAATTACTATAAATATGGTTTCATCCCTATTGAAGTCAAAGGCTCATTGAACAGAAGCAGCTCTTTTCTTAGTCTTTTGTTGTTTGAGAAAGAATACATAAAGAATGAATTTATTAATTCATTAGTAAACTACTAAAATAAAGAAATTATGTCCTGTGGGAAATATCCGGGAAAAAGTCTATACTAGTATTTGTACACAGAAAATGATCTACCACCTCTTAAACTGCAATCAGAGCAAAGAGGTTGATCTTCCTCTCATAAATACATTGAAAAGCAAAACACTGAAACTGCTTTTTAAGGCATTTTTCTTGTCTTAGGTTGTGAGGATCTTTTTATCTCGCTACCTACAGGGACTAGATGCTACAAGAAAAAAAAAAAAAAAACTTCCAATTGAGATACTGCATTTAGTAATCACTAGTGAACAGAAAATCTACACACTGTTCTGGGTGATGGTAAGAAACAGTAGGAACAATCACTAATAACTCTAATATACTGTGTGAGCAGATGGCCAAAACTATCAAACGTTTTATCAGTCTCGCTGTTTTTTACATTGTGAGGGATAAAACTTACAGATGATAAACTGTGGCTGAGACAATGAATGCTTCCATCCATCATCCTGGGCTTCTCTTATTCCAACCATGTGACTGAGTTGAATCAAGTTTATGGTACCTTGGCAGGAGATTCCTACAGAAGCTAATATCGAGACTGAGTATGTTAATTTTAAGAATCTCTATTTCACTTAAGTGAACCAGATCACAATGAAATATTTCTAAAGGCTTAGGAGATCATTCTAAAAAAGTCCAGCTTTTATACTGCTGCTGAAAATGTGTTTTTATTCTCAAGAAGACATCAAGTTTTTAAAAAATTGCTTGCTGATCCTAAGCATGAGAATTCTCACTTTAAGAGCAAAAGCTCAAAATCTAATTGAAATCCTTGGTAGAAGCTGCAGCTCCTCTCCCCACGCGCTGAACAGGCTTGGCACCGCGTCCAGGCATGGCCGGCTCTCTGCTGGGGGCAGCGTTCTCGGCTGTGAAGGCAGAGCGTGCCCTCTGTCACTCATGGCGAGCAGTCCTGTCCAACTGTCTCTTTTCAACAACTTCATCATCAATCTCTTTATTAACAGCTCCGCTGCAGACTGAGAACGCAAACAAGGACAGCGCGCATGCCAGATTTCTGGAAGCACACGGCACGAGACACGGCTCAGGGCACAGGGCAGGGAATGCTGGAGCAGAAGATGTAGCACAACTCTTTCACACTCTTACAAGAAGTACCATATTTATCTTTACTTAGAATCAGATTTCTACTTGGGGAGAAATGGGGATGCAGCAAAGTTTCTCAAACAAGGATTGCCCACCTTGCCTCCAGTTTTACCTTTATGCCATTTAAAGTGCCCGATCAATAAAGGGTACAACATTCCATTCAACTTTAATAATTTTATCTGCTTTTTAGGTCAGTTTTTCACCCTAACTGAAGCAAGTGTCACAGAAATAACCTCAGATGAACTGAAGTTTCATACATATAGACTTTAGGCATGCAAAAATTTACTTAAATAACCTGATTCAGGTGGTTGACATCTAAAAATACAAACACAAAACAGGAATGCTAGATCGTAGATAGGAGGGCAAAAGGGGCATTTGCACTGGAAAGACGTCCAGTATCTGCGTGGGCCACAGTCATCATGGGGCAGTTTAAATGCATTGGCTAGTTCCTTAAAAAAATAAATGCAGCTTTTCTTACCTAATAAACTGGGGCTTTTACCACCTTACATCAACAATAATTTTCCTCTTTATCCTTTCCTATTACTTTCATGGATTCTAGCTCTTATTGAAAGACAGTAACTTAATACAAAACCAAAGCTTAGTAATATCTACATATACCATAAAATATTTTCCCAACCATTACTATACCCTTAAATTTGACTAATATACTGCGTAGGACATTTGTCATGCTTCGTTTATTTTAAACATTGCACTAGAACAAAGATCATAAAAATACTGAGGTAATTAAGATACCCAGACTTCCTGATAGGACCTGTGATCTGGTTAATTCATTAGTATAATTCATAATTAAGTATGGAAGGCAAAAAAAAGTTACCTAAAGACAGCATTCCAGAATTTAGTTAGAACAATAAAATACACCTAAACTTTATTTTTAGAAAATCCTTAGTTTAAATATCCAAAATACAGATGGAATATCCAGCAGTTCTTCACCATATTTTTCATAAAACATGTCCTCTGAAATTTCATATTAAAGTTTACATTCTTTTGGTGACAGTATTACCTGATGTTTGTAGATATTTCAAATTATTCATCTACTTTGTAGACATATCAAACTGCATCTGCCTCTACCAACAAAACCAAAATGGTTTGTTTCTACTGAACACAATACTACTATGACTATTATTCAGTTTACTGAATTTATCAGTACATACATACTGATTTGCATGTATTACTGACATTTGTCCAGTATGAGCACTGGATCTGTAAAAAAAACATTAACCAAACCCACTAAGTATGCAGATAATACACGTGCATTCAGACATTTCTGACTGTACCATCAAGACCTGCATAATAAGTGATGACATTTGTAAGTATTGTTCAGCCACAATGATGGCACTAGTACATGACACTAGTGTGTTCATAAACTTACAAAAATGATGCCAGCATCACTACAACATGCAAAATACCTTTCGCAGAAATGCACACAACTTCCAAATAATATATATTATAAGGATAAACATACTCTGCTTCCTCAGTAAATATCACAGCAGTTTTTTGTGCATTTAAGTATAGGTTCTGGCCCAGATTCAATATCGTGTGTTCTTGCTATGCTGAATTACTTTTGGTTATTCCAGATGCTGAAGAACTGTTTCATCTTTTACTGTTGATAAAATTCATTCTCCCATTAAGGTACATTTACTAACAATTGATATCCACTACTACTTGGTTACCACATACTTGTAGCTACAAGTTTTAAAAATTTGCAGTTTACAAAAAACCCAAAATAAAGAAAACCCCCCAAAACTAAGAAATGCACTAAGTGCCATGCACACATACTACCTACAAGGAAGCAAGGAAGCACAACTTTATCTAGAAATCATCAACTCAAATGTCTGATTCCAATCAGTATGTCTAAAGCCATCTGTTAAACTATGGCTTATTAATGTTAATTATTTTGGCTACAACAGTAATTTTCAGCTTCTTGTTTGCAGATCCTTATGAGTCAGTGAACTTAATTCAGGAGGTTGACGATGGGCAACTCAGAAAAACAAGCTATTGAAACCTACTGTCAGTAGCCTGAAAAACATTGTACAGAAATTTGTATATCTACTAGCAGATTTTTATTGGTCAGGGAAAATAAAAGACGAATTAAAACCATAAATAACATCATCAGCTGTGATGAAAGAGAGATGTGGTGGGCAGGATATAAAAATGATGACTCTGTTTTAAACAAGACAAGCAACTGCATGCTGTGAAAAATATATACAACAGAAAGGTTTATTGTTTTCGGCAGGGCAATTATAATATTGTAGCGGTAGAAGGCCATAATCATCAGTGGTTTTAGCAGTTAAAGACATTTTAGTCAAAAGGAGACTACTTATTAAAGTTACTCACATCAAGCATTTGGAGGATTGGGCTCATGCTGATACAAAGATCAATCAAGTGATGCACAGCTACTTGTAATTTTTACTTTTATTTCAGGACAGGCTTTAACTACTTAACAAGAAGAGAAATAGTGCCATCTGCTGACATAAGGAACAGGCACCTGCAAGAAAACCCTGAGGTGCCAAAACTCTTACAGCCAATGCTTTTAAAAAGTGAAGTTCAAACCTTTGCAGAAAATACCCCCAAACTGTTTAGGCACATTTCTTCTAGTTTTATCACTTTTAAGAACTTTAGATGGAGAGATAGAATGGTTGCCCTTAAAATGTTTGTGTGTTTTTGGCAACTCTGCCTCTGCCAAAACACAATTCACAAACTTTCCCTTTAATAGCTCGAACCCAACATCCTTCTGAGTGTTACTTCCACTTCCTATAGCAAACATAAATGAATGCTCCCCTAAATAATCATTATTTACTATATTTCCTTTAGGCCATACTGTATTTTTCCTTAGCAGAAAATTTAAGAGCTAAGTAACAATTAAGAAAGTAAAACCAATTCAGTACATTCAGAAAAATCAGACAACCATGGGATTGTGCTGTTTTTTATTGTGTTTTCAATGGAGAAATACATCATCTGTTTACAAAATAGCTCTTGAAAAATACAAGGAGTACAGATACTATAAAACAAAGCAAACTCCAGTCATGAGACACTACGTACATCATGCGAAAGCAACAGTCTGATCTCCAGGTTATGAAAACTAGAATTAAAAAGTCACTATACAGAAAGGTTCCAAGTTTCCAGCTTGGCAAAACTTGGGTGCAGTTACATGAAACGTTTAATAAAATGAAAAAGATTTTCCGATGTGTAAACAAAATTACAAGACTAAATTTGTGCCTGGCAATTTCGATCTAAACTCCATAGCTACACAAAATACACAGACAGCTTGTACACTTCAACTGTTAAGATATAACCTTCTTTGGGGGGTGGACGACAGCAGGCTGCACAGGGCAAGGAAAAGAGAAATATTGTATACTAGACATCTCAGACAAATGGCAAAAAAAAAAAACCCCTTCAGTTACTGCACAGCCTAAGTAAAAGATAAGCTACACTCTGACTTTGGAGAATTAATTTAGAAGGATAAGGGGAAGAGTGTAAGTAATTTAACTTGTAACATGAAAGATGCATGTGTAATAGGATGGAGCACAATGGGAGAAGGGAGTTCATAAAACATGCTAATCAAAGTATGGGAAGTATGATTTGACATCCCACATATTTCAGACCTAAGTAATAGTAACATGAAGTTTGTTATCTACATCTGGTATTACTGTTGGTATCCCTCATGTTCCTCAAATACTGCTGTTCTTTGCCATGAGAGCTTCAGTTCTTTCAAAAGAAAAAGTTACTTTTCTGATAGGACTACAAGAACAAAAAAATAGGAGTAAGAGAGCTCACTAGATGTCAAGTGCTTACTAGAAATATGATTTTTAAAAATTTGGTGTTTTTCAGTATGTAAAACTACTTGTGATGAACTATCTAAAAATAAAAAGGTTAAAATTCTTAGGGAAAATCTTTGTCTTTATTTAAAATTTTCAGCTTTTTAATGCATACGGGACCTTTATGGAGTGTACAAAAATCATATTTAGTGATTCAAAGGCCATCAAGACAGGTGGTGTATTTCACAGGCACACAATATTTACCTAAACACTTTAGTCATGGGACAAATTTTGAATTTGTGCCTAGAGGTCACAAGGTATTAGAACTAGGTAAGGGGCAGGGGGGGAACCCAAATGAGTACATGGCTTATTCTCATTTTGTATAAATAACTATTGTTCTATATGGTGCATACAAGCTGAAAAAATAATTAAAAAAAAAACAAACAACCCCAACACAAAAACTTTTCCCAAGAAGTAAAGGGATTAAAAAAGGGAATAAGGAGTTCAATTGGCTCAAAAGAAAGTTTATTTACTGTTTGATTGCTGATTTGTATGCACCCTAAAACAATCCCATAAATAAAAGTAGACCACATCTTAATCATGTCCCACCAACACCAAAACTTCCCAATTACTTCCTCAACTTACATCTTATGACCCCAAGATTTGACGTTACATTTTAAAGACTTACTGCTGCTTGATGGCAATTGAACTAAATATACTATACACTTTATTTTCAATGTATAGTATATCATAGAATGTCATCAAATTTGCAAATTACTACTGTTGAAGAGACTCTTCAATAAAACGAAATTTTATCAGCTAAAGATCTAAAATTAGTCATACTCCAATAAAAAAGTACATAAAAGTGCATTTAAGGGATTCTTATGCCAGTTTTATCTCAATTTTGAAACAATGCATCAAACAAATTCAATCAGAATGTCAAATATGGCTACAAATAGTGTTCATGTTTTTAAAGGCAGTAATCCTTCGAAATATTTAATGTAACTGTTGCTAACACATTAATTGTACTCCTGGCTTCACATACTAACCTGGACTTCCAATCAAGCGGCGACTTTAGTCCAGAAAGGGAAGTGCACAACATATACCTAAATCCTTTTGCGATTATGTTCTAGTCTTGCACCCTCCGTTCTCCTTTTTTTTCTATTAGAAGACAACAGGTTGAGTTGGCAGATACTGTTTATGGACCCCTGAGGTGTTTTTTACCGGTTCAATCTCAATTTTATTGAATTCTTGATAACAGGAATAGGATTTGCAGGAAGAGCAGGGATATCTGAAAGGTCTGTACTGGGTGTTTTCTGAAAAGAAAAGAAGTTTGGTTGTATTTTAATTTTGTAAATATAAAAAGAAAAACATTGTAGTAATTGGCATTAACTTCAAAACAAAGATCTTTAGAAGATCTTTGGGAATATATGAAGATAATCACAGATTATAAAGAGAGAAGCAGGTATTTCCTTTGCCTACATAGTCTTTACTAAGGAAAATTTCTACAAGAATCTTTGCTTTTCCTTTTTTGACAACTGCAAGAAATCAGCAAGTACTACAGATAAAGCTGGGCCTACTATTAACCTGCATTATAGTCAAATGTCCATATAATAAGGGTGCTTGATTAGTCACATCCAATATCTAATCTACACCTTTAACATTTAAAAACCATTCTTAACAATTCAGTGTTAAGTTTCTGCCCTCGCAATGAGTGATGAAAAACAGTTCCCAATCTGAAGTGCGTGTCTTCATACAGTCACATTCTAGACTGCTGAAAAACTCTACAGTCAAATTTCCAATTTTTCATATTGGTTCAGATTTACATGAAAAAAATCATAAACTCTAAAAAGCTACTGTATGAATGTGCTAAGAATTCCACCTTGTCAATAATATGAACACTTTTCTCTCACTTAAGACTTAAACACCATTCAGCAAAATTATATCTAAAATAAACAAAAGGAAAACAGGAAAGAAACACTCCCAAGATTCAGTGAGATTCATTAATTTCTCACTTGCCATACATGCCTCTGAAGTTGGGGTGGGTTGTCTTTTTTTGTAAATATTTTCACTTCCACTGTGGCGTATTATTTGCCATCCCAATAACCCCATTATTCAATACTTCATAACATTTATAATAAAGCGTTTTCTTACATTATAAATGTTCAAAATACATATAAGGTACATTTGATACATTGGGAAAACTGCATTAAAATGACTGCTCTTAATTGCTGCCTTATTAAAAATAAATCAATCAAATTAACACTGACTGATGCAGTAGCAAAGCACAAAGTAGTAAGGACCCAGGGCAAAATGCTCTGAACTTCACATCACCCCCGCCCCGAGTAACCCCCTGGTTGGTGTTGATCTGCAGTTGAACATGTTTCTATTTTCTGCAACGTGGGGAGTGTTTTAAACAAAGCCAAGAACACTGAAAAATGACAGAGGAGGCTCACCATTCTTTGTAGTTTCCAGATTACTTTTGTTAAAGTAACAACCACACAATCTGTAAAAAAGCTACAAAGCTTTATATAATCCCCCACAACAACAAACAAAGTTGATGTGCTTACTAAACAACCTAAAAACTTCCCCGAAGCAGTTTAGGAAGTCCATGTAACATCTGCAGTTTTTGCCAAACAACTTTGCTATCTTTATTCAGTACTGCTCATACAGTTCAAAATGTCCAGTAAGAAATGCCATTATTATTATTGCAACAATCTCTCTTTTCAGCCGACACATTCACTACATATACTTTAATGATTCAAGTGTGAAGTGCTTGATAGTGATACTTCAATCAGTAGAGCACTAAGTTTAAAAATGCTAGTAAGAAACAGATGTGCTCTCTAGAAGTTGTTACAATACTAGAAACAAAAATTTCAGTGAATGGTACAGAATTCTTACTGTTTTACAAAGGACATTATACTGCTAACACCAGATGGCTAAGGAGAGACAAGCTTTCAACTCGTCTCTCGTACCAAATATTGGAATCTGAAGTCACATTTCAGATATGTTCAACCTCTACCTGGATATCTTTGAGCAGCAGCTATTTAAAGCATTTGTTTCCTTGTTAGAAAGGATTATTCTGTGATGTGCAAAGCACAAAGGAATAAACTGAGCCCCTTACTTTGAAGGCACAATTCAGAAGAGCGAATCCAGCTTCGGTCACTTTGTATGGCAAGCCATACATGTTTAGCTACAATGCACATTCAATAACATCAATGACCATCTAAAACACAAAAATTGTGACAGTAACAAGTAGCTTTCCATACAATGGATTTATATTCAAAATTATATTTTTAACATCTAGACTCAATTCAGTTTCAATTCTTTCACCACAGATTAGCACACAAACACACTGCATGGCACTAATGCTTTTAAAAACAGTACCTGAGGAGCTTGCAGAGAAGTGGTCTGAAGTGTTTCTGTTTGAGAATTAACATTCACTTCTGTCTCAATTTGCTCCTGAAAAAAAACCAAAAGCATCACCACAATTACACCACTTCCAATAAGCTACTTATACAGAACACCTAGAACTCCAGAATGCTTTACACTGTGTATATACAGCAAAAGAAAATGCAAGCATCCGTGCTTGCTGCATTGACAGCCTTCCTTTTATGATGCAGGAATCACCACACTAGAGAATCTTTCACTTATTAGGGATTTGACATCAGTTGTCACTTGTTTAACCAATTAATACCTTTTATACAGAATCCTATAGCAAAACATTACATGTCATTCAACTCACTAAAGACAAAAAGTGTATTATCAAGGAAGATCATGTGAAAAGGTACAGAAATTGTTCAAAAATTCAACAGCTTTTGCCCTTTTGCCAGGAAAGTTTTCCTGCTGCTTTAATGGGTTGAATCAACTTTCTGAATGAATAGGTGAGTGTCAGAGACTGATTTTCAGGTACAGAAGTGGGACTACAGGACTAAAGCAGGACAACAGCACATTTTCATTTTAATAAAAACAGTCTGCTAGTTCAAATTATACCATCTAGTAAATACACCCTTAAAAAAGCAATGCATTTCAATGGACGAAAACCTATGTTTATTTTAAGAAATTTAATTCCATCATTTCCTTCCATAAATATTAAGGACAAAGACTTAGAGGAGACTGCCAATAAAAAATAACAGGATTACCTATGTCTTTTGTAATGATCTGTATCCACTGGATCTATTTTTGAAGTGAGGATTAAGTGCTTACATGTATTTCTGCCCTCACCTATCTTAAGTTCAGAGACATTGCAAGGTGACTGCCTAACAAGATGCAATTCCTTGCTTAAGGGCATTGAAGCTACAAACCAAGGAACTTACATTTAACTTTAAGCATAAGCATAAGTTTCCAAAATATTCCAGAGACAACAGAACGTGCCCCATAAAAACTGCAAATTCCCAACTAGAGAGCTGCTATCATAAGGCTAAGAAGAGTCTGTCACCCTTTCTGCTTACCACTAATCAGAAAAATTGTCTGCTAATTACAAGATACTGGAGGGGCACATTGAATCTCCAAAGTCCCCAGACAGTATGTTGTAACTTCACACAGTAATTTCACTGCCAGAGAAGATTTACTTACTATCACTTGAAATTTCTTTTAAAAAAGTGAACAAGGTGGCTGGCTTTAGGATTCTCAGCCCAACACGCAAACTCCAAATAGAATACATAGGACAATTGTTCTTTCACTAATTAACATACATCAGGTTTGAGATGCAGGAAAAACATGGTATATTGACACATCCTTGATCTAATTTAACAAACTGAAATATAAATATCATGACTAGTTTTTTCACCATGCATAATACCACTTAAATGACCAGCAAAGAAATGATGGTCCTATGTGACTACGGATTTGGGATCAACCTAGCATAACAGGAGGCAATGGACTCCAATTCGTCAATACAGACATAAACATTAAAAAGCAAGATATCATTCTGATATCTTTACTAGAGAGTCTATATCTAGACACTTAGTCATTCCTAGAGAAAAACACAGTCATTTTCCCAATTAATATACACAAAATTATATAGTCTAGGCATAGATACCTTAGTTTCCATTTTTTCATGTTCATTCAAATCTATACAGCTAGTATCTTCACTTATTTCATCCTGCTGAAAAGCAAACACAGAAACTATCACAAATCATAAAATCATATCTTTAAAAAATCAACAAGAAAATAAGGCCAAAGTGTTTAAAAGCACAGAATTAGTTTTAAGACATAGCATATTATAGGCTTACCAAAATAATTGCTTTTAAGCTAAGAATTTAGATTTTAAGCATTTGTGCTAATGCAGTACATCTGTCACGTGATGAGTATCAACAAAACAAAAAAACTAACACCTTGGCAAGCTGAAAACATCAAGCAGCAATGCTATCAGAACAGGAAATATCTGAAACCTGGAATATGAGAATCAGCACTCTGGGTGAAATGAATATTCAAAGTTTTGAACATTGCTATGGTATGATCTCAAAATCTCAAATACCTCTTCAATTTTAATTTTCTTAGGAGACTCTTCTTTATGGGGAGAAGATGTCCTTTTCACTGCTGCGACAGGGCTAGGCATTTTTGTTGCAACATTTCCTGAACTTCTTGGTGATGGATTTAATAGATACGCTGAGGGAACAATTCTAGAGATGGTAGGCTTTGGTGGTGGAGAAATGGCTGGTTGTGTGGCAGTTTGAGGAATGCTTTCATTTGAAGTACCTATGGACAAATAATTTAAAGATCTTCAACAAGAGGAGTCGACACAATCATTTCAGTTCAATCACTGGTATTTTTGATCTCTAATCAAAACCCCTGACATCAAGCAGGCATCAAGAAGTGGTACAGTTAATGGTGTTAAGCATCATGTTTGGAACAGCAAGTGTGCATACACCGCACAGTTTAGTTTCAAGCTCACTCTTGAGCTTGAGTGCACCCTCAGCAAGTTCACTGATGACACCAGGCTGTGTGGTGCAGCTGACACAGTGGAGGGACAGGATGCCATCCAGAGGGACCTGGACAGGCAGGCCAATGCAATCCCCTTGAAGTTCAATAGAGTGCAAGGTCCTGTGGCTGGGTTGTGGCAATCCCAGGCACACCCACAGGCTGGGCAGAGAGTGACTGAGAGCAGCCCAAGGAGAAAGACTTGGGGGCGGTGGGTGATGAAAAACTCAACATGAGCTGGCAAATGTGCTCACAGCCCAGACAGCCAAACATGTCCTGGGCTGCAGCCAAAGGAGTGTGGGCAGCAGGTCAAGAGAGGGGATTTTTCCCCTCTATCCTGCTCTTGTGAGACCCCACCTGGAGTGCTGTGTACAGTTCTGGTGTGTCCAGTATAAGAAGGACATGAAACTGTTGGAGCAAGTCCAGAGGAGGCATGAAGTTGATAAGAGGACTGGAGCACCTCCCCTACAGACTGAGAAAATTGGGGCTGGTCAGCCTGGAGAAGAGAAGGTTGCACGGAGAACTTCCAACAACCTGCCAGTACCTTCCCCCTTCCCAGAAGGGGGCCTACTGGGGAAGGCAAAAGGGGGGGGTCTTTGTCAGGAACTGTAGTGATAGAACAAAGAGCAGTGGGTACAAACTGAAAGAGGGGGAAATCTGGTAGGTATTAGGAAAAAATTCTTTAGTGTGAGGTAGTGAGACACTGGAACAGGTTGTCCAGGGATGTTCTGGATGCCCTGACCCTGGCAGTGTTCAAAGCCAGGTCAGTTAAGGCCTTGAACAAACTGGTCTAGTGGGAAGTGTCCCTGCCCATGACAGGAGGGGTAGGGGCTAGATGATCATTTAGGTCCATTCCAAGACCTTAACACATGATTTTGAGAAAGAATTCCTGTACCAGACACAGGGTAGCCATGGCAATGACACTCTGCTTAGCCTAATTAACCCTGCTTAAGGCAAGGCTGTATGAGCCCAGACAGAGCTCTGTATAATACAGCTGTAGTATTTGTGATACCAGAAGAAATTCTACTGCTTTTGTACTCAGCTATATATATGCATTGCCAAGACTGCATTAAATCCAAGAGCAATCTGATACTCCCTTTTTCACTCAAAAATGAAGTTTATCACTTCTCAGGCTTAGATAACCCAGTGACAAATATGAAGTCATCACAGAGCATCAAATAAAGAATTGATATTATATACATCCTTTTGAAAAATGCTCCATATGACAAAGCTCTATCTCATCAATTGCCTACCTCAAACCAATAAGCGCACATAGGGAGATGCTCCAGGATGAGAAAAAATACATTGAGGAAATTTTTCATTAACAACTATCAGGTGATTAACATTTTGATTAACCAAAATATAAGAATGAACAACTTCTGATATGCTTCCAAATCCAAAAACCAGTCACGCCATTTAAGCTCCATTTAGTGCTCATGGACAAACTTACTCACACTGATGCACCTGTGACACGATAAAAATCAGAGAGAAGTAAGACTAAACCATGCCACACGTCAAGAGTGAAATGAGAGATTTCATTTTGAAAGGCTAACCAGTCGCTCCCCTTTTCCATCTATTTGACTTGCTCCTTGTACACAGCTAAAGCTCCATCAAAAAAGAAAAGTAACTGATTCTAAGAGAATATTTTCACCAGATGCTTTTATTCTTTGACTAAAGTGTCAAATTTTTAACTTGTTTTTAAGTAAAGTGTACTTTTTCTTGCACAAAATGGTGGATAAAGTCAGCATATAAAGTGGGACACGTCTGAACAGACATCAGTAAAGAATATGTGTTTCTGCTTACATCTGAGTCTTTTGTATTCCTAGAATAAATTTCATGAAGCACAAGGAGCAGGAACGTGGGAGCACAGACTACAAACAGTACAGAACCACTTTGAGTTTAACTACAAAATGAATTAAAAGTATATATAAAAATTGTTCTTCCAGCTTTAGACAGTTTTTTTCCTCATTTAGCTAGCCAAACTACAGACCTACATTAGGTCATTGGAACACTACCGCTATTTTGAATGGCAAACATACATCTCTAAGAATAAAAGTAAACATCACAGCAAATATTCCTCTGTGATTTTCTGAATCCTTAAGAAATTACTGAACTGTGTGTATGAAGGAGAACACACTACAGCATGTGTTAAGCAAAGACTAGAAGACTCAAACTGGAAGAAAAACTGCCTTACAAACATTACAAAAAATTCAATAGAAACAACATGCTATGCCATTTTCCTTACCCCCTGAGCTTTCACTGGAATTTATTTGTGGCACAGTGACTTCAGAAGCCTGTGTGTTGGTCACAGATGCTGCTGTTACAGCTGGCGCAGGACTGCTTCTGCTAAAAAGAGAAAAATCATCAAATGCTGAAGACATCAGTACAGCTTTGGTGTTACATGATCTGCCTTTCACCACATCATACGTGTGACCAGTACCCACAGCTGGGATTTTACCTACATTACAGAGCAGAACTTATGTAAACAAAAAGGTAAAAGTGAGGAAGCTACTATCAAACTCAAGGAATGGAAGCTATTTCAAATATTTAATTTATATCACTCAATGACAGTTTTTGAGACCAGAAAAATTCTGTATTTAAAAGACAGGCAAAAATTAAGGCAGCGTCGACCCAAATGATGTGCACGTGAAAACACAGCAACCATGTACTGAAGGATGAAACAAAACCAATGTAGAAGTACTAGAACAAAAAGTTTGTTTTTAATTTACACAGATTGTTACAATGAGGATTTCAGTCTAAAATCATCCCAAACCAAGACTGGGGGCTTCAAGTGACCAGCCACAAAAATGATCTTTTTTCCATCTTCAAGAAATTGGGAAGCAGTGTGTGTCTAAAATCAGCCAAGGGCAATTTCCACTTTACCTACAACATCCTAGGTAACAGACTTATTTCAATATCACAGATACTGGTATCAACCACTGTTAACCATTTACCAAGGAATACTAACTAAAAAATCTGTCAAAAGGACTAAGTCAAGTATTTCATCCTACACAACATCCTATAATATATGTGTACTACTGCTGAACTGTAGGAGATGGATGATAACTTCTATGTGTATCAAAGAGACACATGAGACTCTTGAGTACACTCATTTATTGAGGCAAACTGGAGTTAAGGTAGGAAAAGAATTAATAGAGAAAGTTAGTATTAAGAAAACTTGAATATGTACACTTCAAAACTACAGTGGGAAATTATGCTCCTAAGCTTAATTTGCATAGGTATCACCAGTAACAGCAGTACATTACTGATTTCCCAGATAGAAAACCTAGTGTCTCACACTTGGACCCAAAACTCACAAAATACTTCCTCACCCTCACAACTATCTGCTCACTACTTCTCATAGCCTCTTACTGCAGGGCCCAAGTTTTTCTATCATTGTGTTCTTCTAAGCACTTTTACCCAACTTCATAACTCCTCATCTCAAGTCTAGTGCAATGCTCCCTATCCCCCAAATTTTGCTCTAATGCTTAAACTGAAATAAGAGTGTTTACAATCTCCATCCAGTTTGGAACATTCCCACCTTGGTAATATTGCACATGTGCAGTGTTTGCCATATGTTTAATAAAAGTAATTCAGGAAGAGAGAGCAGCAACAAGACTGAAAGTTTTCCATACCCCTGAGAACTTCCAGAACTGTTCAAAGGACTTGTCTTCATAGCACTGGTAGGTGAAGGCACAGACGTGCTGTTATCACTGTCCATAGACAAGTCTAGGCTGCTGTCATTCAGAGCTGTCAACCTGATCCCTTCTGTAGAGTGCTGCAAGCCACAAGGCAAAGGAAAACTCTATTATTCTAATTAAAAGTTTAAAAATTCAAGTTATTTCAAAATGCAAACTTAAACGGGCAATTTTCAAATCCTTTTACATGTAAATAATCCACTATCCTCTCACTACAAGCATTTATATTTTCATGCTCACAACTCTGGTACAGATTTGTCTGAAAAAATCATGTTCAAAAACAATCTGTTACTGTATTTAATGATTATATTTTCAGCTTTATTTCAAATTTCTTTGGTTTTGTGGACATAGAAATACTTCCGTTAATTTTAAAGTAACTGACATACATAAGAAGAATTTAAACAGGATTTGAACTTAGTCCATAGAGAAGAAAAGCACTTTTCTGACATGGTACTACTACCTAAAGAGATGTATTACTTGATTTTTACATTGTTCTCTGAAACAGATCTACACTTGGTGTCAATAAAGACTTCCTAGTCCTTAAAATAGCATTCAATATAAAAAAAACTATAGAAATAAAGCATGTTATTCAGCTATACTTAAAACAGAATATGTACCAGTGGTTTAGCTATTAAAAAATTCAAACAAACCTGTATTGCTCTCAGATTAAGCTAATACAAAGCAGCAGGGATTTTGAATCAGACTGAATTGTTCAATTCAAAGTTTCACCCCTTCTTCCTGACTCCACTAAAATTTAACAATAATCCAATGCAATATCTTAATTAAAAACTAAAGCTACCATTCTCCTACATGGCCACAGGTAAACTATCCAGCCAGACAAGAAGATACTATCGACATTGTTGATGTTCTGAGAAATGTAGTATTATATTTAGTGCACCTAATAATACCGCTACACTCAAATGAAATCATTTGAAGGTAAAATTAAGACCACAAAATGTAATTTTAATTATTTGATTAGTAAACCTAAAAAAGTAAACCAAAACATAATAAGTTTGAGAGGAATGGCATTTTCATTGCTCTCAAATATTAGTGAAGTTTACCTTTTTCTTTTTCTGAAGCACATGATTAGGTAGCAGTTGGTGAAGTTGCTTACGTTTCACATGCCTGGCAGCAATCTTCATATCCATCTCAAACATCTTGCTGTTTATTGCTTGCCTATAAACTACACAATTAGAATAACATTAAGACATACGGAAGCATTTTGCAAAGTCCACTTACTTGCCCAGGCAGAAACAATTTGCATTTCAGAGCACTTACTATCCTCAAGAACAAGAATAAGGTTTTCTTGTTCTGGAGGAAGAATGGGAACTGCCTACCATGCCAGCACTGATAGTACAAACACTGGTTTGGAAACAGGTGACCTGTTTTTCAAGAAAAATGCTGTGCAAGCACACAGTTCTCTGTATTTTTAACAAGTTTTAACTGTAAGAGCTCTGAAGCAAGCTCTTCATTTCATCTCAAAGAGACTAAAGATAGAAATAACATTTCTTAATAAGAATTACAGCACCTACATAAAATTATTTTCTTTGCAGCTGATTTTATTTATGCAGTTCCTGCAAAAACCAGGTTTTAATTCAAGAGTTATGTGCCATCTAATGTATTAAAATTACTCTGGCAACTCACACACCACTACATTTTTATACAAAAGTAATTTATGTTTGGATTTTTTCTGTTTTGTTAGGTTTTGGTGTTGCTTTGCTTTTTGGTTTGTTTTTTTTTAATTTTGTACAATCGTTTTGGTGGTTTTGTTTCTTTAATTTTGTCTAGTATAACAAGTTATTTCTCTTCACC
Organism: Cettia cetti; assembly: GCA_013401135.1. NCBI lineage: Eukaryota > Metazoa > Chordata > Aves > Passeriformes > Sylviidae > Cettia > Cettia cetti. Next base: position 45,533 of record VZUI01038791.1, on the reverse strand, counting down.
TCAGAACATCTGCTTCTGGTAAGCCGCCATGGTAAGAACTAGTACAAGAACTGCACTGGAACCCAGGATTCTGGGTTCAAGAAAAGCCAGGTAAAAAAGTAAAGCTTGTTCTTTCACACTGACTGCTTCCACAACATTGAACAAAAGCTGGGGCAGATGTATGAATAAAATATGGTTCTGTAGCTATTACAAATACAAAAGCTCAAGAGGCATCTCCCTTGTTCACTGTCTACTCTACAAACATTAAGGAATCTCACTGAATAGGCTGTGAATGGGTAATTAAAAAGGTGTTAAGAGAGAGCCACACAGAGTTCAATGAATACTGAGTATTAAAGTGAATACTGCACTACTACTTGGTATAGAAGAAGCTCATAAAGCCTCTGTAAAAATTATACAGGTTACAGCTAACATAGAAGCATGCTCAATGAAACCAGACGTGGTTAAAGCATTCCATATTCCTGACATTAGGTCTTATCAAAGTTTCCATACAAGGAAAATCTAGATCACTCTTCATGTCTCTCTTTGCTCCTACTAAAAAGCAACCTATTCCTTAATTTCATCCTGGAAAAGTTAGTTACTTTTGATAAAATCTTAGGATCTATTCCAAAAGACAGAACAAAGAAGTCTTTAGGATGGATTAAAAACATGAAGACAGACCCACACTAAAAACCCCAAAAACCCACAACACACAAACAGAAATTGTTTACTGGATTGTTACTTCTAGAAGTGTATTCACACATTGAAAACTCTAAATCACAGTTTGTAAGGATCTTGATGAAATGTTACTCCACTTACAAGTGCACATATTTAGACAAACTTCAGGAATATAGTGGAAATCAATCACATTAAAAATCATAAGTGCAACTTTTAGTCTTTTCATACCAAAAATCTGACAAGTATAGTACTGAAATATCTGTTTATTAACAATGAAAGACCTGAGAAACTAACTTCTGAATTCCTTCACTCCTTCAAAGAAGGAGCCAAGGGGTATTGTCTTTTCTAAATTCTCAAAAATTAGAATAATGTTCCTGTAGTTGCTATAGTTTCTACTTCATCACTAAAAATTACAAGAAATATTTCAACTCTCAAGAAAGAGATGCCCCTCTGCAGCTATATATGACAATGAACAACTTTGAAACCTTGGCATGATTTATAAATATGCCTATATATTTATTGCATTCACAGGTGTGAGCTGGAAGGGGGGACAAGGTGTTCAATTCCCTCGCTTCCTCAGACTAGTCTTAGAAATTCAGAGACCACAGCTGCATTAGGTAACACTTGAACCTATTTCTTCAACTCTGTAAACACTGAATACTTGAACCTCAACTGTTGCTTGTTAAAAAAAAAAAAAACCACAAAAATGTAAATTTATTAGATAAATCTGTCAAAGTACGGTTCCTGACACTCTGGTGTCACACTCCCCAGCTGTTACCAATTCTTTGCTTACAAAATTTCTCTACGTGTGTACTATTTTTGTGAATCAAAAAGTAAACATCAGAAAGTCAAAAAGCTCTCTTCCACTGAGTGTTGGACATGAAAGTAAAGGTTACTGAATCAATTATCTAGTATGAAACACCATGGCATAAAAGACACTTTGCTAATCCACTGATAAATTTAGTTTCACCAAGTAACAAAAATATTTAAACTATATTCAAAATTTTTGAGGTTAAGCTTGCTAGCTCATATATGATAACTAATTCATCTGTTTAATAAAGATTACAAAATAATGTACCACACTTTCAGTGAGATCTGCAAGATGTATGTATAATTTTTATCACTTTTAACAAGGACAAACTGAAAGTGATTAGTCTGAAGTGTTTAGGACCATTAAAACTCATTGAAAATGTGCTTCATTAAAAAAAACTCCTAACTCCTTAGCTGAAACTTTCTCTGTAGATAAAATTCTACTATTATTGAGCATTATGAATAAAGACTACATTTTAAGCAAAGTCAGTAACTTCAACAAGTTTATTAATACCAGAACACCTAGAAAGCAAAACTCACCTGTGTCTGTAAAAGACTGAATGTCGTAGGTAAGATCAACACTTAAATTTTCAGAGTTTTCAGTTTTCTTAAACACCAACCCAATCACCCACATTGTACGGTACTCTTCCCTGAAAAATTTTATATAAAACAGTCATGTAATACTGACAATTAAATAGCTTAATAAGTTATTTGCTGCAATAGACGACAATTGTATTTGTTAGCTCCAGTAGCAATAGGAAACTAGACACAGAAAGGCAAAAACCAAAGCTGACTAATATTCCTTTTTCCCCTCACAATATATAAGTCATTAAACACTACACATCTACCTCCAGCAAATAAACTAAGATCATCAGTAGATTACTCCATTCAACTGTGCTCCCCTATAGATTCTCTGATGTAGCTACTAGCATGAGAGTAACCAGCTCTCAACTAGCCATAACAACTATAAAGGCACTTAAAGTAATTAGAATCTATTACCCAGTTAAGCAACTTCCATTTTGCAACCTAAATGGGTCTTCAATGCTCAATTTTCTTAGCTGCAACTGACCACAAACTGCAGGTTTCAGTTAGAACCCTCCCTCTAACAGCTCCCCTTCACATGGGATAGTGAAAGAATGTCCTTTGTATACACTGGGAAGACAACCTTTGCTGGAAACGTTGCCTGTACCAAGCCCTCTGAAATAAAAGCTGATTGGAGCCTCTGATTATGCAGGCAGTTATAGCTATATCCACCCACTAAAATGGTGCTGAGGAGGTACTGCCTGCTTTGTCCAATTTTACTCGGCACACCCATGTAACAATTATATAACTTCTAAAAAAAAAAAAAAGAAAAAAGTATCCCCATACTGTACTTGGAGCAGTTAATGTGTGGAAAAGGCCCTGTGCAAGGCTAACAAGGCTTTTCACGTATGCGGTAAAGACAAATTTCTTCCCCATTCTCACATTACACAAAAATATTATTCCTAACAAATTAATTACAATGCTATCTTGAAATAAGGGTTTTCAGTCCCCACACACCTGCAATCGCTGTTTTGAGTGAGGGAGGAAGAAGTCAAAAAAACATTTAAAATCCTCAACAATCTGAAGCACTTTATATTCTCAACTGTTTCCATAACCTGACAAATTCAACCAGTCATTATGATTTCAGTGATATTCATCCCAACTGCTAAATTTTATAACATCAAATGAACTCAGTTACTCAAGAGCTCTGTTCTACAGTGCCTGATATTCTCCCAGATTCTCAGTGCTTTCTCACAATTAAAACATCACCTAAATAGCTGGAACTTATATAGGTCGGCAAGAAATTATGCAATTAAAGCAGTTATTAACAAAAAATACATTTCCCCTTATTTTCTGATTTAGTGACATTCTTATACAGAATTAAAGCATACATAATTTCACAAATAGTACTTAAGAAGAGCTGAGCATCGTTTACTTCCCTTTAGGTGCTGTCATTAAAAATTAATCCTTTTAGGATTCTACAAAAATGTCCATTTATTTATTAATGAAATTGCATTTTAGTTAATTTAGCATCTCCCTACTAAATGAAGAAAATGAGTTTGCTTACTTGTCAGGATTCTCCTTGGGTGCTGGGAATGACTGGGGATTCACATGAGCCAGTGTAATGAATTCATTCTTCTCCAGGTTTCCAACTAGAATACGGATTTTTGATTCCACCAAGCCCACCCTGTATAAATGTCATTTATTAGCAAGATCTCATTAACAGGAAATAAATAGAAGTATCTAACATCATGTATCAGGATAAAATCCTCAACATTCTCCTTATACTAATGCTTGAGACTACCAATGAATTAGTGCACGTCAGATTAATTCAGATCAATAATTTCAGTTAAGGCATTACAAAAGCTGACAAGGGGAGCTTAAGAATGCCCTGCAGCTCTCTCTGCAGTCTGATTTCACAAATGGAATTAAACACAAGACATTACACATCAAGTAAAAGGTAGTCAGAAAGAACCACCACATATTTATCCAACATCCTTTTGGCTTCAGATGATGAATTTTAGAGGTGAAGAAATTCCCAATTAACTGCCAATCTTAAAATTTCACTAATAAAAGAGAGCAGAAACATGGGAAAGGGGAAATTTTGTTTTGAGAAACAATATTTCAAATGACTGAAAACATACCTCCTCACACTGCTCATTAAAAAAAGTGCACAAGGTATTTGTAAAGTAAACCTGAGACTGCTGTTAACGAAAAATTGAAGTAACGGCCTGCACTCCCCAGTTCTTCATTTTTACTGTTTTTTTCAGAACTCTACAATCTTCATCCATTCAATTTTGAAACAATGAAGCTCCACTTTCATTCATTAAGAAGACATCTGATACACTAGATGCTCCCTTGTGTCCAAAGTTGATGGTGCAAGGGAAGGGAGGTGGTATTTTTGTATTTTGGGGGAGGGGATGTTTTGCTTTTTTTTTTTTTTTAATCTCAAGGATTACTCACCACTCTAGTCGCTGTTTTTCTGTCGGTGCGCTTGCTAGAAGTACAATATAATGCCTTTGGAGATAAAGACAATATGCTATTCTATATGTATTTCTAAAACTAGACATTCAAACCTTAATATTAAAACTCTGCAGTAAAGTCTACATTGTAAAATACAGATTAGCTTAAGTATATACCTTACATTAAATTAAGCTTTCTTAAGTAGAAAAAGGGGCTATGTCCCAGGTGTATGACTTTGAAACATTTTGGAGTTTAGGGCCATTTGTAATTCCACTGTAATTCCAGTAACCTTAATAAAAGATTAGGAATGTAGCACTGATTGAAATATCAATACCTGATGAGATCAGGGATTTAACTGACTACAAATCAAGAGAAAAGTTGTTCACAACTACTTTTACATGTCAGCTGTCTTAGCTGCAACATTATTTCTCAATAGTGAGAAGAGTGGTTAATACATATGCGTTTGTTCAAAATCCAAAATAATACTAATAAATTTTCTATCTGCATTTTGGAATTCTCTGAAAACACTTATCTGAAATTTCATAAGGAATGTTTCTTCTGATGATAATTCTTAAACTCTGAATTATTTTCCAGGATATTCAGTGTATACCCACTGTAAGTAGATATCAGAGAGACAGCATACAAAACAAGATTTTTAAACCAAGAAGCCCAAGGACAGCAGAACAGGAAAAGATTACTTTTAACTTGAGTTCCTAATGAGGGTGCTAAAGCAATCTCACATGCTAACAAGGCAAGTTTTTCAGCTTAGCTGGGAAGTCTTTAACATCCTAAGTCAGAGAATGCCATGCTACTCTCCACATATTGGCACGTCTAGGTAGCTTCTCAGCAGAATTTAAGGAACGGTAGTAACACAAGAGACTAGTCCCTAGCATGTAGCTCATGGAGAGGAAAGCAAGGTCAGTAACACTGGGAAACTATAGTACAGAGTATTCTGGTGCCAGAGGCCTTCAAATCACAACAGCAAATCCAAATCAACAGATCAAGTTAGCAGCTACATGTTTCTCTACTTATCTTTAGGTACTAAGAGCCAAAATCCTGCTACATGCTACAATCCTTTGATTTCAGTCAGAGAATGTCAATGAAACAAGAGAACTGCAACAGAGAAATCTGGAGAAACTTTTTCCCTGTTCTGAACAATATAGAGATAAAAACCTATTCGTTCCACATTTTGGCAGTATTAACTACATCACAGGAAAATGTTACAGAAAAAGAGAATGAGTCCTATAATTCTGTATGAGAAGTCACTAACTACTAATATTGGTTTATTCTAAGGAGCACTACACTTTCAATAAGATTCCTACATGACACACATTGCACACTTGCAGAATGTTTAATTCAGTAGGCACATCAATGTTTAAGCTTTTTGATATTTTCAACCATGTCTGAATCAAAAAAGACAAATTTCAAACCCGAAAATGCTTGAAGAAACCAATTTCCAGTTACTTATTAAAAGCATCCCTGTGAAACAAATTTCTGAACAACTATTAAAAAAAAGTCAATTGGCTATGTCTAAAAGTCTCAACCAGCTGGTAAAGCACCTAGAAAAAAAAACCCTAAGCCTTATTTCTGAAAAAAAAAAAAAAAAAAAACTATTTTGATGATTAACTATTTTTGCTCAGGTAGTCGTTGCTGAGAAAAAGGAAAGGATCCAATTTCTCCTAACTCACCTATCAGCTGATAGTGCTGAGAGGCAAATATTCTCTAGAAATATCCTACTACCATTTTCAACAAAATTAAATAATTTATGTTAAAAATTAAGATACCCTTAGTTTTAAGAGTCCATGGTCTCACTGCTAAATTTTGCTGAGACAAGGTTTTTTATCAGTGCCTCATTCGTAATTTTATCACAAAGCACATGTGTAATTCAGAAGTATCTATCACTTCATTATAAAGAAAAAATGGTCTTAGGTTAAGCTTCTGCCCCTCAATGGTGGGTCAGAATGGACTTTTAGATTCTGGGTATTATTCTGAAGTGTATCACTTTGGGGTTTTGTTTCTTTGGGGGCTTGGATGTTTTCATACTATCTTCCTTTCAGAATTCTTTTAATTAAAAAAACTAATGTAGATAATATGGAATTGTAATATATCATTAACACAAGTATTTCTAAAAAAAAAGTACTTAGAGCCATATTACTTTCTGGGGGGGGGGGGAACCCACAAAAAAAACAACACCACAAAAACACCGAGAACACCTGAACATATTAATCTCAAACTTTATTACCTATCTGGGATATATACTCCTATATTCAGTACTTTAAAGTCCTATGAAGCCAAGAATTTAAACCACTTTTTCAAAAGGTATATTTATATTCTACTTATTTAGCAGAATTATCTCTTTTAAAGACCTAGAAAGAACATGCTAGAGCTCATTTAAAAAGTGCTACTTCTCTAAAAACACTGCTCTCCTGGTCTTGAACTATAACAATTTAATTTCTCATGCAACACTTTAAATTCATATCCATTTGAAATTCTTGTGACTTCCCTGCAAAACACCATAACTACATGTTCTTTGTTGTTGCTTTGCCCTTCTAAAAATTTACATCTACACAAAGGGCAGATAATACTTGTTGTAACGCTCTAACTCCAAGTAATCGCTGACATTTAAAAAGAAAGAAATAAGCGACTAAAAGCAGATTTCCTAATTTCTAATCTGCTCCTACTATGCAGGTACACAGTAGCCCCTAGATTTCCTTAGTGACACATCATCAAGGTTTATTTTAAACACAGACAAGAAATCAAAAGTGCTTATAAATAACAAATATTCAGCAACTAATTGCCATTTAGAGTGATAGATTACTGAAGCTATGCTTTCAGAGAATAAAAGAAATGCTTGTCTCAGAGCAAGGATCAGATGTTCTCTTATCTGGCACAGCATTACACACTGCTATGAATTTCAGCAGAACATGCCAAAGCATCCACAGTTTAAACAGGAAAAGAGTGTGAAGAGGGGAAAGAAAAAAATCAAAATATCTATCTTTTAGATGGAGATCTGACCAAGAAAGCCACATTGACTGCAAATAGATGACTGCAACTAATTATTTACTTTGTAAAGGTTACTTTACCAAAATAGGAAAATTAACCTACTAAGAGAAAACAGAGAAAATCTTGGGTAATTTAAATTAAAACAGGCTCCATAACGCCATTCCAAACTTAAAAAAATAAAATTAGAGCAAAGACATCTTGCAAAAAACAGAAAACCTGCATATATACTGTTGAGCAAAAGAAGCTTTTATTGCTACACCTTGTAAAATGGCTTAAGCTGGTACATAAAAAAACCTTCATTAAAATGGAGGTTATTTCAAATGATAATAAATGCTTTCTATTTTTTTTCTACTTTTTAAAGAAACAAAGAAAATGTACTACAGAAATGTACTACAAAACTACTACAACTAGTGACCCGTTGAGGAGAAACTGATTTGTCTGCAGCCCATTTTTTACTTCAAAAATAATATAATTTAACAGTGTTCTTTTAAATGTTTTGCATCTTAAACTCCAAGGAACAACATAAAAGCCATCATGTTTTAAAGCTTTTATCATGCAAAAGGTATAGAAACAAAACACAGACACATTATGAAGGTCATCAGTCTCTTTTAATGGGGGAACTGTATATTTCAATCTTGTTTAGATTAGTACAAAACCAACCAACCACCCAACACAAACAAGTGTAAAATATATTTGATCTTGATTCAAGAAAAATGGGTCTCCAATTTCAACTGAGGGCAAAGAAGATGTAGTCCGTATTTTAATAATCCATATTTATTACAAAAATACAACTTTCAGCGAGTCTGTATACATTTAACAAGCTTCTGCCCCACAAGCATTTTACTAGAAACCCTAAAAGTGTGAATTTCAGTATTTCCCTCAAAGACATTACAAAATTAGAAAAGCTAGGTATGAGTTAATAAAGATCCAAGAGCCTTAAGCTTTAATGAAAAAAGATCTAGTAATAACTAGTACAACTGGTAGTTAGTCAACACAATTGCAAAAATATCTTTTATTATCAGAGTAAACTGTTGACTGTATTGACAGAAGAAAACACAAAATTTCAAGTACTTATTCATCTTAAGTACTGACCTTCAGAATAAGTTCTTTTAACATCGTTTTTCTTGGGAAGACCCATTTTTAGAAAGCTTACTGACAGGACTAAAGAACATTTCTATTAGTCAAACCAGATGAAACTTCTTCAATGTTATTGGGTAGCATACCAATTCTAGAGTTAACTGGTGACATTCTAAATATCTGGTCAGGGACCAACTAGTATCTGAAATACAGGCTTAAGATACAAAAAAGTACCTGTGAGGAGATTATATACTTTTCAATAGAGAGTATGGTAGTTCTATCCCACGCTATAGAAAAATCCTAACAGAACACTTTTTTGGACCTCTAATGTATGTATATTTATGAACCTGTGCTACAGAGGATTACGAGGTAGTTCAACTGATAAACTTAAAATATTCTGCCATGCCATAAAATACATACTTGTACTTTTGAAAGAAGTTTGGAGCTTCAAAAAGTTTGGACCACTCTGCCTTACTCAGCAAAATTTCATCTGTGATAGCAAGACCTAAATTATAAAAAAAAAAAAAAATTTAAACTTTTTTTTAATACAGTTTAGTATCCAGAGTAAAGACAATTTATTAACTTAGCAAAAACTACTATGAATTATTTCCTCCCTTCAAATTCACAGCAATTCATCAACAAGATTTATAATTGTCATACTTTCATTGGTCATTAGTTAAGCAAATCGTATTATTAAAAAAAAAATCACTATCTGTGTAGAAATGTATGTTAATTGATCAGACTGATGATTTCACATATTTTTGCTCTGCAGTGTAACACAGCTCCATTAAGTTTTTTGCATACACCACACTATTCAGACAACAGATCTTTTTCCTTAGAGTACTTGAATCACCTCTTGTGCAAGGCATTTTACAAGGCAAAGGAACAGTGAGAACTGTTCTGTCTGAGAAAGCTACTTGTAGTTACTCCCTGTATCAAATCTACTTCTTGCTTTGATAACATCTTTTATCTGCTATAATTATTCAAGCACATTACTTGGATAAATCCAGAGGACTCATCTTCAAGACAGTATATTGCCTTATATTAAGCCTAGAAACAGGCACCAAGAGGAACTGCTATTGCTAATCCTTCATGTAATATGAGACAATCTAAAACACTAAAATAAAGTCATTGTACCGTTAGTTCTAATTTTCAGAGGACAAGGCATTCTCTTTCATTACCCTCAGTTTCTAAGAGTGAAGGACAGACCAGCAGAAGGATCTAAGTTTGCAGTGTTAAGCAACATTAAGCATAACAGGCCCAGTTCTACCTCCCTAAAAACAGTCTTGTATTAGTAAGCTTTTTAACATCCACCCATCTCCCTCTTTCAAAGCACACCCATAATGAAACTATTTTAAATCTGTCTGAAAAAATCTATATAGAGAGTGGAAGATAATCCTTACCTTGTTTAAATTCCTCAACCATGACCATCCGTGTGGAAACGGACACATTGTACGTAGAGTTCTGCTGTGGGTATGCTGGTGTAATTATAGGCATAAGATGGTACCTATCACTGGGGTTTACCTACATATAACAACAGCCAATCAGTTTTCTTCAAGCATATACATCAGTTACCAAATTTGGATTTCTCCCTTTACTACAACCAAGTCTTAAGTTCTAAGAGACCTTAGAGTAGACCAAGAGTACAGAAAAAGTTTAGAAAACAAGAATAATGCTTTCACAAAGAACATCTTTCTGAATGACAGTGATGTGGGAGGGCTGTAACCTGTCAGCACATCAAGTTGCAGGAATTTCTAAATCCAGAAATGCCAACCAAACAGAACAACTCCCCTCTTTAAGAGAAATTCATTTGTGATCACACGAAACCCAAGACACCTCATCATCATATGAGCACCTTCTGCAGAATGACTGTCTTCGGACCTTGTGAAAGGTATTTTATTCTTTATTTCCATAATACTACTGAAAACTAAGAGCCATTTTAAGAAAAGAGGCTCTGTGTAACCTGACAGAAGCATCACTTGCATTAACGTACTTTTATTTAACAGCAGACAGGGTAACAAAAAAGAAAACACAACATACACACGCAAAGTACATTAAAATATTGTTAAGGTAACAATCTTCTAGAAGATAAACAAAAGATAAACCCCTGCCATTATCCTAGCCCACTTTGATCATCTACTACAACAGTTCCCATCGCACACTGACCTCAAACTTCCTATGTCAGGAGTAACATACTCAAGAACACGTTTCAGCTGTTTCACATATTTAGATGTGAACTTTTGTCAATCAAAAAAAACAGATTTGAAGTACAAAAGGAAATACAACTCAACCTCTGATGCTTATAGTATTCACCAAAATAAAGATTAGTTGGATATCAACTGTTCTATGATTGACAAAACAGCATTAAGCACACTTTTATAATGCCCTACTGAAAGCTCACAATGGGAGCCATGCATCTGCTGCAAGCTGTTTCACTGGAGGCCTGAAGGACAATCATGTCCAACATCCTTAATGTAAGTGCTATGAAGATGGAGATCAAGTATTATAAACAGTACAAAAAACAACCGAAAGACTTCAAGTTATGATCTTCTTTGGTGCAAGATGAAAAGACACTTTACTATAACTACATGGAACTAAGTCTATCCAGCTGTAACTTGCACCGAAGTGAATTCAAGATACTTGAATAAAGTAGTAACAGGTTTTAAAAAATAAGCAAACTATTTTAAGATTGGCAATTTTCAAAAAATGCATCACTTAAAGACATGTAACTATTCTGAATTTTTATTAAAATCACTTACTTCAAAAATTGGGAGAAAAAGTACATCGTTTAGCAAGTGTGCTTCAAGCGGTCAATTCAGAAAATTAGGGTAATTCTGTTCTATACTCAGGAGAATTAGAGGTTACTTATGAAGATATAACACCACAACATTAAGTTCAATAAACCCAAAATGAAGTTCACCTAGAATCTTTTAAGCAACCAAATTTATTGTACAGTGTGACTTAGAGGGGAAAAAATAACACACTAACCCTTGGGTCCCATACAGGCAAATTAAGATTGCATTCTTCTGGCTGTTTCAATAGCACTGGATTTGGCCATTCCCTGTTCAAAAAGATTGTAGCACTGAATAAGACTATTGGACACAACCATGTATGTTACACAAACAATACTTTTGAATGTGATCCTTTTAAAATCTGCTCTCAAAATAAAGCACTGTTTCCTCACAACTAGGCTGATCTAACTGGGGTTGTTTAAATATGCTGTATCGCTGAACTAAATTAGCCTCTCCAGAGCATCAGAACAAGGAATTTTCTGTAGCCTTGGAGGTTTATAACCACTGGTTTAGATAACTAATTTAAACTCCTCTAAATTCTTCCTGAAATATACCAAAGAGAAATTCCTCTGTGAAGACTGACATTGGGTCAATCTTCTAGCTAGCTGTTTCATGGACAAACTACAGAACAAACAGCTAGCACAATTACAGCATATAGCATCATTACAAACCACGTGTATTAAAAGAAAATTATAATCAAGAGAGAAAGAAACCTTGCTGAATGAAACACTAGAAAGTAACATTTATTCTTCAAGTCATTTACCCCCTGAATAAAAGTTACCTTCCTATTAATCTCTTGGAATTTGTACATCATGCTCCTATGCTATGCATGTACTAACTGAAGAGAAGTCTAAGAAACACATTAAACAGAGATTGCAACCAATTCCCCTCTATTATCTTAGAGCAACAAAATATTACTGAACACTACGTACCTCAAGGAGGCTACAAAGCCTAAGAATGCAAGACAGTGAACGTGTGCAAATTATCTTCACATTAAGAAGAAAAGACTATGCTTGGAGTAAAGCAACACCTTGGTAAATGATTCTTAAAGTCTCTCAGGGTCTCATGAAGACTGTAAGTATCCAAACATGGACTTTCAAGAAAAACAGTATTCATTTGTAATCTGCAAAGTTCACTTTTGGCCCATTTGTTCTAAATTTACTTAGAATGTTCCCAGAGTTATTCAAACCATCTTTCTGAATGAAATGGCATGTAATTCTCTAACACCTACCCCTCCACACTGACATGATTAAAACCCAAATTTTTGCCATTGGTTCTCTTAATTGTATTTAAGCTATGTGCTTAACCAGATACTCCTTTATCCATTATCTCAGTATCTGAATGCTAAAAGACTTCAAATTTTGGGGTATATTTTATTATTTTCTACTATATTTTATCTGAAGAGTTTTGTTGAATTACAAAAAATACTTGAGGAAATTTTAATTAAGAATTGCGTGGTTTTGGTTTGGATACTTTAAAAACAAGACGTGTTAGATGACTTACTGAAAAACTAAGCTGACAATTTCTGGTGGCAAGAACAATGTTTCTAATTTATCATAATCAGGTAACAGCTGAAAATGGTACCATAAAAACAGGACTAAAATTTAGTGTCTACAAACAATTTTATTTTAGTTTAATCTAAATTAAAAACAAACAAACAAACAAACAAAAAAAAAAAAACCAAAACCAAAAAAAAAACCAAAACCAAAAAAAAAACATACCATTTAGAAAATACCAAGAAAAATTTATGTACAAGAGTTGATGCTATTGCATTTGGATAAAGCTGGCAAGTTCTTGCTACTAGCATAGCCCAGGAAACACCGCCAAGGAAACCTAGTATATTGGAATAGATGTTGTGGCCTGTGGATTGAGAAGGAAAGAGACAAAAGGAGAAAGATGTCAGTAACCAAAAGTGGTAGTGAAAACTTCACAAATTTTGGAATAAAACTGCTTACGTTTTGCCCACAATTTGATAGCTCTCAGTGTTAACCTGAAGTTGTCAATGTTTGGTACTAGATGCAGAATTTCATCGGTTACCCGGCAACCTGCAAAAGAAATAATTAACTACAGTTGCTGCTTCCAAAGTTTTTAGCTAGCTTATGTTCTCCCCCACCATCAACACTACCTAGCTTTTTAGATAAGCACACTGGAAACTCATTTCATATTCTGATCACTTTTGTTTTGGATTAGAAAGCTTAACATTTTCATGTGTGTTTTTTCATTTTTAGTGTTTCATGGCAACAGTCAATAGCTAATTCATGAGCACATGACTACAGCTTTGGAATACTACTTGATTTTTTTGTTATTAATGTTATAAGCATTAATAACTTGATTATTTTGTTATAAGCAGTTGAAGAAACAAGCAAGTTCTGCTGTTATATGAATACATTCAGTATATCATGGAATGTGCAGGCGAAGTAAAAAAAAGTATGAGTCTTCCTGATCCTACAGAAAACCTGCAAGCCATAGGTAAACGTTTGAATTTTTAAAATTCAAAAATAATAGTCTAAATAGGCTAAAAAATAGTTTTAAACATACTAGCTGTACTACTATTTTGATGGCATATTTTCAAACTGTAACACTATAGACAGCAATATTAACTATTTGCTTTTAGGGGTTTATAATAAAGAATGAGTAGTACTTCATTGTGACTAAGTAGTTGCAGAGAGCTCTTTGCAAGAAAATAGTTTTATCTAAGACTACTTTAAGAGGCAACTACAAGTTCTAGAGATGGCACAAATGGGAATTTCACAAAATAGTTTAAGTGGTTGTGATGATCCCAAATTATCAAGTTTTTAGCTTTCAACAACAGTCAGTGCTCCTCATGCAAACACATTCCTCTTCTCCATCATGCTGCAGCCAGGCTGAAGTCCCTACCATCCTGCATAAAAAACCCATTTCTTAAGCAGAGGTATTATAGAGAAGTTAAGGGTTACACAAGCTAGTAAGCTACTAAAGAACTGACCTCAAACTGACACCATTTTGATATTGCCAATATATGACTGAAGCAATTTCATGTATGTTTATGCGAACACAAATTAAAAAACAAACACATCTTTATTTACAGAAATAGGTAATACTCTGCACAAAAGTGTCTAGAACCATATACCAACCAAAGGAGAGAGAAAAATCACAGTCTGGCCAACAAGCAATAACCCTTCTCTCCAGAAAGATATACAAAACTGGCAATAACTTTATTTCCAGATATGAAGTTGCTGTATTTTCAGTCAAATCCAGAACCTAGGATAGTTACTTAAAGATTAGACAAGTTGATATACAAAGCAGGATATACATACCATTAAGACTTCGTATGCATCTAATGTCTAAATTTTTAAGTAGGCTGTCGTCTCGTAGATCTAAGTCCTCAGGAATAGTTTGCAGTGCTAATCTTGCAAACAAAATATCAATCTTAAGAACAAAAAAAAGGTAAGACATTAGAAAACTGCTCTTTCTTCTGTAGGATTCTGTAAGACATTTTCATCAAGTTTACTAATAGCAGTCTTGCTAGTACAAAGAATCCCTTTAAAAATACATACTAACATCCTTCACAGACACTTAAAAGAAACACAAGAAACACTTTCTGATGCTTCATCTATCTTATGGCTTCTTTTCCAAGAGGATAAAATACACATTTAGATTAATATTCAACCAGCACATACACAAAAACTATGCTGACTGCAATGTAAATAAAATCATTTGGGAACAAGCATCACTTCTAGGTCTGGAATACAAAATCCTACCAACAGCAGAACATGCCATGAAAACATAAATCCTGGTTTTAACCTAAATATTCTAGAGAAGACTGAGGGAAGTTCTCACCGCATCCCCTCATGAGGATGTTGAAAATGACAAAGGGGCAGGTACAGATCTCTTCACTCTCATAAACAGTGACAGGACTTAAGGAAACAGCATAAAGCTGAGCCAGGAGAGGCTTAGACTACCTATCAGAGAAACCTTTTTCACCCAGAGGGTGGTTGGTCACTGGAACAGGCTCCCCAGGTCAGTGATCATAGCCCCAGGCCTGAGAGAGTTCAAGCATTTGGAAAACCCTTGCAGGCTCATGGTGTGACTCTTGGGATGTCCTACACAGGGCCAGGAGCTGGACTTTGATGGTCCTGATGGCCCCCTTCCAACCCAGCACATTCTATGATTCCATGAAAATTACCATGGAATTACAGAAAGAGTAGAATACTTCCCCCATGCCCTGTAAAGCACACATGTAACTAGTTGACTCTATATAAGACCAGTATCTATGAAGAGTCTACATACCTGATTACAGAAAACGTTCTGAAAATTCAGCAAGCTGCTTATCAAGAGTATACATTTTGAAACTACATCCAATTTCTTTGCTATTACTTCTGCAATATTTAAACATAAGTTTTCCTAGGCCAAGAACATCTAAAATAGTATTCAGCACTGAGTTAGTTTTACATTGCCCCGCACACAAGGACACTGCAGAATGCAGAAGTCAGTTTGCCTTTCCATCAGTCAGTTGATGAGAATATCAAGTGCATATCAGCAGACTGTCTGCAAGGCAACAAAGGCATTCACCAAATGAGGCTTTTAACCAAAGTGGTTATCACTTGACCTACAAGATGATCAAATACCAAGTACTATTGCACCAAGAACAAAACTGGTTTAGTTACATTAAAATTATTTCAGATAAAGTGAAGCTGAAGACACCTTAAAGACTTTTTGTAGGTACTTAAAACTTTGCATCCATCCATTTTAAAATATGAAGCCCTTCTCCACAGAAAAGTATTTCCAAAGTATTCAGTGCTTTCTGTATCTCAAAGTCCTTAATAGTTGATCTTATCAACAGTCTGCATTGCACATAGAAGATCCTACTTGAGCCAAAAGTACTACTTCTCAGTGTAAAACAAGTTCAAAATTAACTTCAGCTTGAAATTTTCCTCTGATCTCTAGGAGGTCTAGCACCTCTAAAGATTCAAAAGCTCATTGACATTTATTTTCAAATAAAGAAATTAACATTCTGTCTTATGTAACTGGGGGAGAGTTAGCTGGCAATCAAATACAAAGTACTCTACAGGAAGAACAAAAAATGAAGAAAGTTGTTTCTTTTAAACAAGGACATAAAATGGGCACATAAAAACATACTGTCAGAAATTTTTTCTTTAAGTTTTAATAACAGGATCATCACAAAACAAAAGTCCTTTTCCTCAGTTCTACCTTCTGGCATGTTCTGCCTGGGTTAGCAAAAGGAAAATTAAATTTAATTTTAAATATTTTGACACTGACATAGCTGGGCACAAAAACAAACTATCAGAAACAATAACACTGGTATATACAAAGTGTGCTTATAAGAAAAAAATCTCATTCTGTTAGCACTGTTAGCAACACAAGTTAAGTCTCAGTAATAAACCTAAGCCTATCATAAATTACTATATTGGAACAAAATGTTACTTATTCTAGAGCAAGCAGTCCTTCCCCCCCCCCATGCCCCCCCCCCCTTTGGTCTTGCATCTCAAATTTCGTTATTTAAAAAGAAGAGTCAAATCCAGCTTGAATGACTGGAGGAAAAAAAAAGGAAAAACCATATAAAACCAAACTGACCAGAGGACAGCTATGTCAAGTTTCAACATCTAGAATGAATATCTAAGCTATATAAACAGCAAACAGATTCTCCAGAAAAATGTTCCTTAATACCCAAATGCATAGGACAGTATGAAATGGCTAACAGACACATACAAGTCTCTGAATTCACAGACTGGGAGAGAAGAAATTGCCAAATTTGTGTATAATACTACACCATGTCACTTGCCAGAAGATCAGCATGGGAATTCCTTCCCCTCTGTAAACTAACCTTCTTGCACCCACCTGTTACTGGTTGACATAATCCAACTAAAAGTCTCATTAACTGTGTATATAAACAGTTCATATGCTTTCATTTTGTCAACAAAATGACAGTTTGACTATGTCACAGTCTGAGATAAGTAAATAGAGTATCTTTGAAATCACCATTCCTGTTTTCTTAGCAAAAATCAAATTAAGCAAGGTCAGTGCTCCAAGATCCATCAGGCTACAGCAACCAAAACCATTGTTTTGGTCATGTGTTTACAGATATTTTAAGAGATCAGGACAAAAGGAATACCCAGCTTGCCTTCAGCAGCACACTTTTGAGAACCAGGTAAAGACCACAACTTTCTATAATGTAGGATAATGAAGCAAATCTTTCATGTTTGGACAGTTAATCATTAGCAGTCAAAAAAAATTCTAAAGCCAAATTATTTACAAATAAAATTTCTATCAAATGTTAAGCCTAAATAATGCCTATACTAGTACTCTACAGGTCAGTTAACTAATCAGTACAAGTAGCAGAGCCAAAAAAAAAAAAAAAAAAAGAACAGGGAGATATTCTGCACACAGCTTTAAGTCCATCAAGAAACTCTTGTTTCAGTCTTACATCTCCACTTTAAATAACACAACTAAGGACTGTCAACAAAATCTTAGGTATGAACTTCAAAGAGTCACTTTAATAGCATTCCTATTAACAAATAATGACATATTAAGATCTTAAAAACTTTATTTTAACCACGTTCTACCAAGAAAAATTAAAATAAGATCTTTACCTCTATTCCATCAAAACAAAGTTTAATAACTGGGACAAAAGCTTCTTCAACAGCCTGGGGGGAAAAAAGTTGCATTTTATTTTCAATATAGAGAACATTTATAAACAATAGCTACCAGGTCTAGACAATTATAATGAAATGCTATTTATATCAACATTTTTCTGTTTTTAGGTTGATTCTTGTCAGCAGTGTCTTTCTCCACCATTGAGAATTTATGCAGTAAGCACTGACCTACTATGTGCTGCAGCAGTCTAGATGTTAATTATGATCCAAACTTGTACTAACTAGCTCTGATGGTGTTACCTCAAGGTCCAACTCTTTCCCCCTATACACAAGACATGATCAAGCCTCTTTTACTCCTCACAAATATCTCTAAGTATTCCATGGGGATATGGGGATACTTGCTCTAAAAGGCCTATTATTTCTGCTTCTACAGTTGGTATAAGATATGAGGAGAAGACTCTGTAACTATGCAGCCTGACACCACCTAAAGCAGTTGCAAATCACCAGTGTCCAGAGGTAGTACATGTTTTTAAAATGTGGTCAATAATACCGTGTTTTGATGAACAATATAACACAATGAAACCATGGAATTTCACATCTACTCTGGAATCACCCATGAATATCCTTAACTGAGCATCTGAACTAAATGCAGTTTGCAAGACATTGTTTTAGTAAAAGCAAAGAACACTGCCTACCTCCAAATAAGAAATGCTGTTGGAGGATAAACCGTTCCACGAGCGTTTCAGTTCTTACGAAGAGGAGGAGACAACGCTATGTCTGTGCTCAAACATTAGTTAAGGCTACCTTAACATTTCTGGTTGGCAGGATGGACAGATTCTAAGCAAAATTCATATTCACAAGTGTCTCATACTCATTCACTCACTACAGCAACCACTAAGAATGTCTATGTTCCCCTAAAGATGGAGATACTAGCTGGAATGATTTCAAAGTATTATAAAGACACCCTAACATAAAGGTTATTTGTATCACTGCAGAGCTACATTGAGTACCATACATACCTTGCTGCTAAATCAACTACATTACCTGGAGTTAATTTACAGTAAAGCTGAATGGAAATCTGAAAATCTGAATCCTCTCAAACACAGCATGTCAATTTAAATATTACTAAATGTGTTCAGATAATAAAGTGTTGAAAACAGTTTTTTCACCATTTAGTGTTACCACCAGATGTTTGCACAACACTGGTAGTTACTAACTACAGGGTGCATAGATTGGAAGAACGCTGCAGAGACAGTTCTATTTTATGAAAGCAGGACTAAATGAAACAGTCTTGCCAGCAACTATTGAAAAAAAAAACAAAAAACAAAACAAAACAAAAAAAAACAAAAAAAAAAAGCAATTATTAAAAAAAAAAAAAAAAACAAAACAAAACAAAAAAAAACAAAAAAAAAAACCACAAAAAAATAAAAAAAAGATTAAAGCTCCCACCAGTTCACTCAGGGAGGCATGGCAGTGAGATATAACAGAAATAAAATACTGCATTAGTACAGTCCTACACTACTACAAGGGAAAGCATCATCTTTAGAAGCTAAAAGTCATGCACAAGTATTTAGTAACAAGACCCTCTAAAAATATAGCTTCCCGTTTCAAATGCACAGTTGACACCAAATACAAAAAGCATGAAGTTATAAAAAAGCAGCATAAAACCTTCATTAAAATCAAACAAGTTTGGTCCTGAACTTTGTCAAGTTTACATTTACATTTGCTTCTAATGAGTAAGCAGAAACTTTGCCATACTGACACACATACTTAGGAGATCATTCAGCCACCCAAATTTTTGGGTGTATCTATTAAGTGAGAAAAAAATCAGAAGAACCTCTGTTTATTTCAACTCTTATGATAGGCCTTGCTCCAGGTTAACAAAAAAATCCTTTGCAAGTCTTAACAGTAAAGTTGCATTTACTTATTTAATGCATCATCTTTCACTACCAAGTTTTCCTAATCCTCAGGTCAGCAAGCTGTATCAAGTGTTTTACATACCCTCAGATCTTTCACTTCTTCTTGTTGTTTTAACTTTTCATAAAATGATGTGAAAAAATCACTTCTTTCAACATGTCTTGGTGCAACACACAGGGCATCAATATCAGCACCTGAAATTGTTAATTAGCAGAAATAAATTAATACTTCACACGCATGGAATGCCAGGAATAGACATTTTTATTAATAATTAAGCAGGAAAATTTAGTTTCTCATCTTGTGGTATGGTGGTGTTTTTTTTAAATACTAAGAAAAACCAAATGAAAAAAATTAATGGCCATTAAACATACAGAACACATCCATGCACTCTTGCCTCAATTGTGGAACACTTGCAATTTTCAAAGAACAAAACAAGAAAATTTAAGTATACAACTTCCTGTGTCTTTAAATAATTTTCAACTTTTTTGCCTGTTTCTCAATCCATGATGAAAACATAACATAGGAACATATTTTGTTTAAGAAATCTAACACCACCTCAAAATACAGCAAGATCAATCATTAGCTCAAACACACAGATTTTTATCACAAAAGTAAGTGTTACCTTTCGTATGAACCCCTAATCTATATGATCCAAATGTAAAAATTTTTCCTCCAACGTTTTCTATTACCGATTGTGGAAGATTCTAAACAGAGCAAAAAAAAATTGGTTATTTTACCTTAACAACACAAACCATTTATTTTCAAACAACAGAAAAATATTGTACAAAATTTATGCTGTTGAACTACTGAAATTATCTCAGTATTTACAGAAAAGACTGAGACACCCTTGCCACTTGGATCATTTGTAACATTTCAACTACATTCCACATAACCGCCTCAAACCTGGTAATTGTTGCACCTATTCTACACTTCAGCTGCAACAGCTTTATAACATTACAGAGATAAAATACATTTTACTTACTACTCAGGCATTTTAGACTGACACAGAAATAGATGATGGATTCAAATTTAGAGCAACACAAAACACAGTGTACTGTATCTGTGTTTATTACATTACTTTCAGATACACTTGTACCACAGCCTTTAAATAAAAATTTGGGTGTGGGAAAGGTATTTATTTTATGTGTTAATTGTTTAGGTACATCTGCCAAAGTTCCTAGTCTTTAAAAACTGTTGAATCCACAGCGCTGCAGGCAAAGAGGGCTATTCTTTCACAACAGGATGCAGTGCTACAATTTGAAATCCTACATGAATGTTTGTTTACACAGCGAAAGAAAATAAAACTTTTTTGCAATGTACGTGAGATTACCTTAAGCAGATTTCAATCTTACACTAGTCACGATACTCTCACTATTTTGTTTTCATGGATCAAGACACACAACAGGACTATGCCTGCCCATAATCTTGTTCATATCTAAATTCTCATTGCATAAGTGTACAGAAAAAAAAAGATCCCAAATACGCACAAAGCAGGATAGTTCAAAAAATTAGGGGTTTCCTCTAAAAAAAAGAAAAAACTACCTAAAATCATGCAAGTCTACATCCATTCAAAGAAGATGTGTGGGAGCAGGGATTACTACAACCTTACAAAAACACTGTCAGCACATCAATCTACAAAAGTAACATTACAGGACCATCATTAAGGAAAAAGACCACAGACCACAAAGATGCAGGAAGTCATTTTAAGGTCTAGCACTGTTTCAGAAAGGCAACTAATCTAAGTCTGTAATTAACACAGTACTACATGTATGAATTTTGAGAAAAAGTCAAGTTGCATCCATGAGTTTCCTTCTTTGACAAGGTTCTATTATGAAGGGGCAATGCTGCTTGTAAACAAAAGAAACTACACAAGGATTGTATCTGTTTTGATACTCAAATCTAAGGTTCATCCCATTTAGTACAGGAATGTATTTTGGAATAATCTTCCTACAGCACTCAGGATCACAACATTGGTGACTCCATGTAAAATACATCCATACCTTGCTTTCACTGATTTCCCGTATCCATTCCTTTACCAAGTTATTTAATTTTCCCAAAATTAGAATCCTATTAAAACAGAATGACAGGTTACAAATTTAGACAAAGCTAATAGAATTTTTAAGACTGTGATTATCATCACACAGTAAGTCAACTAAAGTAACATTACAGATCTAATTAGAGATCTTGTTATATATACATATATACTGAAAGTTACTCCTACAACATTCCCACTGTTTTTCACCCCTTAGAAACATTCAAGAGAATTAAGCTCAAAAAAAATGAAAGCATACAAGGCATACACACATGAATTCAACTCATTTTCAAAATAAAACTTTAATTCATATAACACATGTATCTAAAAGAACAGTGATAAGCAGTACTGAGAGGGAAAAAAACCTCTAGGAAGCTTAATAAAGGAAAAAAAATAAAAGGTCCATTACAATAAAGTAGAAATGAAGGGGAAAAAAATTAAAACCAGCCCCTCTGAAATTTAAAAGCCATTTTAATTCCACTCTGTGCTTTGAGGTATTACTCTTAATTAAGAAAAACTAAGCTTACAAATCCACCAGGCTTTTAAGAAAGCATTTGAAAGAACACAAACATACTTGGTCTTCAATAGTCACACATGAACCTCATGACAGGATACAAAATTATGAATTACAAAGTATTCACTCACCTGCGTTGCAGCTCTTCTTCCTCTTCAAATACACCGTAAGGTTTTAGGGTTTCGATTAATTTCTGGGTAAGCATGCAGTCAATCTCCTTGGGGGCAGCTAAACTGATAGGTGAGGTAATGCCATAATGCTTCTGTAGTTGCTGTGTTTGTGATCCCTGGGTTGTAACGGGACTAATAAAGGCAATTAGATAAAGTTACTGACAGAAACAAAACAAAAAAATTACTTTTTCTCATCAGAGAAGCAGACAAGATATATATATATATATGTATATAATAAAATAAAAAGTAAAGCCCAGTGATTTTCATCCCAAATCACTATGTTAAATCTGTCCTAATAAGGACATCAATAAAATTATCTTTAATCAACTCTTAATACACATTAAATTTTTCCCTCTTATTTTTTTTATTCTATTAGGGCAAAAGCTTTATCAGTTTGGATTCCTTCACTTTCATAAAGTCTTAAGAGAACCCTTCATGTCAAAAAGTCAAACTGATAGCAAAAGTGAAAGTCCCTCTCTTGGCAGGCTTAAGATTCCTTGGTGCATTGCAGGAAGTATCCTGCATGTTTATACCTATCATATACTATTTCTATCATACAAAATGAGAAATATTTTCATAAGGCTAACCACCTATACATGTGAAAAAACTACATTACTTCAATTTGACTTCCATTATTTGTCATCATCATCTCATCAAGACTTCATTCCTCATTTCCATAAAGACTTTAAAAAAAAAAAACCCACCTAAATTGAAAACTGACAAAAACTCACAAAACATGATACAGTGTTCCACAAGTTAAACCCACTTTATAAAAATTCTGAGTACTATAATTTGTTTGCAATCAAGACTTTAGTCACAATGCAAGCTTGAGCACATCTGTCTCTTTGCTCATCACCAAAAAAAAAAAAAAAAAAAAAAAAAAAAAAAGGCGCATCAGGAAAAATACATTAAAAAGTGTACATTAAAAAAATAAACCTTTAAGTAACTGTGGAGCCTTGGGCAGTATCTGGGAAAATTATTTTGTACTGTTTCCTTTAGCTATGAGGTTTTAATCAACTAATGAAGAATCTGTTAGCAGTTGAATAAATCATATACATCTTAGGACTTAAGGTGTCAACAAAAACATTAAAAAAAAAACTATTCAGATGAATTACATAAAACAGTAATTCAAATTAAGGACAAAGGAAGCCCCTAAAACTTTTTTTCTTCTCTGAAAAAAACTTCAGGAATGTCAACACAAGTTGTAGCTTCAGCCATTTAACTGCCTCTAAAAAAAGAAGCCAGAAAACAGAAAGTGTCAGCATATAAACAACCTTTGATTATTTTAACTTAAACCACAAAACAAGTTGTTTGAACTACATTTTCTTCACTTTTGCCAACTATTAATTTAAAAAAAATGCTTTTTAATTTAAGATTCTTCAGTTTACTTTTGCAGGTTTTTTAAAGCAGTAATACACAACAATCAATTTTAGCTCTGTGTAACAATTTCCTGATGGTCTAACTGTAATTTTCACCCATTCCAGACAATTCATAGCAAGAAAATTAATCCAATTCAACAGGTATTAGACTTCATTAAAAGGGCTAGCAAAACACAGCCTGGCAGATGCTGTTACAAGATTTCAAAAAAGACTCAATGTCACTCAAAACCTGATTCTGCTGAGCTAATTCCTCAAGTCAGCAATGCTGACAGAGGCCTCCGTAGTCCTCCTACTTGTAAGGACCATGATTCACAAACTCAAGAACTAACAACTTAAACATAATCCTTTACATTGCCTGTAAAATGACAGTGCATAACTCCAGCCAAACATCTGATCTCTTCCCTAGTCTACTTTACACACAGCCCTGGCAGTGCAATGTGCAGCTCTACCTTCAAACCACCACCCTGCAATGACTTAAACCAGGCTCCTCCAACCCCTACAGGACCACCAGAGCATGGCCACAGGGCACAAACAAAGTCTCAAACTTCTCAC
This sequence comes from Cettia cetti, assembly GCA_013401135.1. Taxonomy (NCBI): domain Eukaryota; kingdom Metazoa; phylum Chordata; class Aves; order Passeriformes; family Sylviidae; genus Cettia; species Cettia cetti. The sequence goes on along the minus strand of VZUI01038791.1, from coordinate 21,055 downwards.
AAACTACAGCCTCAAACAACCAATTAAATCGATCACCAGATATACATCTTTGAGAACTGTTACATAAAGCCAGCTACAGCTCTTACATATACTTTTATAATCATGAAATAACGATCTTATCAACAGCACAGGACCTTCCCAATACAAGTGTTTCCACCTCTTTTCCAGCACTGAGTAAGTACCCCTTCACTGGGTTAGTGTGTAACAATTCTCAGCACAGCTGCCTTCAAGATTTTACAACTGCAGAAGAGAGTTAAAATATATTAACACTGAAAAGAATATAGGTTATTTCCAGATAAAAATATTTAAATTGAAGCTCTGCCATTTACACCTGCTAAGTTAACTCTAGTCTAAGGCTTCTATAGTGCAACAAAGAATAAGAAAAAAATCCCTTTGGAAAATTAAAGAAAAAATGGTATGCCAAGGTTTTTTAAACTTAACGAAGGATAGAATAAAGTAACTTATTCTGTTCATCTATCCATTTAAAAGGCAGCATGAAAGTTAATATAAAGAAACAAATAAAGGTATATCCTCTCCCTGCCTCCTACCTCCCATAAAACCAAGCAACACCAGATAAGGCATTTGCTACCTGCCTTTTAAATTAAAAGTAAATTATCTCAAAGAAATAAACTCATTAGCCCAATTTTAATGCTGTACTTACATGTTACATTTTAGCCAGAAAATGCTAATGATAAATGTTCCTAGACTTCCACTTTTTTCCTAAAACCATGAAGATCATACTAACACTCCAATACCTTCCCTCTTTGTCACCTCTGGGCATATGGAGATTCTACCTTTTACTTGTGACATGACCAGAGAAGAGCTTAAACTACCAAACATATTCAAAGAGAAAGGTGAAAAGACAGGGAAACATCAGTGCTAACCTTCTACCCAAACAGATTAGAGATTGGCCTTGTTGGGGAGTCAATACCTTGAAGGTATGTCACATCTGGTACTCACTGAAGTTAAACATTAATAAAAAGCAGAATATTAAACAGCAACTGGAAGTTCCATCTCAGCAACTCACTCTTGACAACAGCAGGGACAGATCTGGCAGATCACATCTGGGTGTGACACAACTGAAAGCCTAAAAGCATGTTTAAGGCTTGCTGGGTTGTGGGGTTGTTTTTTGTTGTTTTGGATTTTTTTTATTAGAAAAGAAAAAATACCCAAATAAAAAATATTTTTTAAAACACCCTAAGCTTTTATTTTTAAGATCACAGAGAAAATAAGAGATAGTTTGAGGCTTTCAGTTTTGTTTCTTGTCAACCATGTATAAACATGAAGATCATCTTATCACTCTGAGATGACCATGAGTTGTCATTTGCAGAAATATAATAAAGTTATAGAAAATAACGTAGAGTTAAATTTAACATGCTATTGTTGCATCTCTGGTTTAACCTCAATTTTTGAAGAACATATAGTGACAATTTACCATGTGTGAATTGGGTAACAGCTACAGTGGATTTATTCAAGAGTATGATTCAGTATTTCATATTCAAATATTAATCAGTAAGAAACGCACATATCCTTTTTCCCCATATAAAAACACAGACACAAAGCTCTAGTCTGTGCTAAGCTGAAGGCAGTGCAGCCTAACAACTTTCCTCAGAACCTGAAGTTTTGGTAAGCAGTATCTTTTTATACTGTTACCAGTAACTCCCAAACTGAAAGAACAGACCTTGGCTATATGGCCACTGCTAAAACCCATTTTAAACATAGTGCAGAAAAGGAAAAAAAAAAAGCCAAATAAAGCTTGTAAGCTTTACAGTTTCCAGAGCATACACCTCTAAACTGCTTTATATGGAATTGACTAAATTGTTGTTCTAAGGTAGAGGAGGGATTACAATGCATCTTTTGAAGATCAGCTGATAGCCTGAACACATCCGTTTAAACTCAATATAGAGCAAATACTGCTATACCTATGTAGCACATATATAACTAAGACTTGGATACTAATTCCCAGTTCTGTACTATTGTTTGCTTTTACAACACGAGAACCTTTCTCCGTCCTCAGAAAAATCAACAGTCCTGTCATGAACTTCTTTTTCAGATGTGCTTTGTATTTAAACCAACTCCTACTCCCATATGAAAACCTGTCTTTCTAAACACTTGTTCCTCTTCTCTCCCAGTATTCCATGTCAATTCTAATCATACTACTTTTAGTGCTATTTCTGTTAAGATTTTACACTTCTCATCAGAAACAAAACATAGTTGCCGTCAGCACCACACTATCTAAATATCATGTTCCTGAAATTTGGGAAACGTCACAAAAATAAAAGACAATACAAACAAATGAAACATTAAAAATACATAGTATAATACTGAACAAATCATAACAATTTAAATCCCCCTAAGTTTCAAACTCATCCAGATACTAAAACAAAATACACAACTTAAGATTCTCAATTATTATCCTCACTTCTCTATTTGCCTCTACTGATTACCTCAGCAAAATTTATTCCTTCTTATTTGCTGATGGAAGACACCCAAGTCAGATTCCTGAAACAATACTGGTCATCACACCATCTGGTTAACCAACTGGAGGTAAATTCATGGAGCTCAAGCTCCACTATGGCCAGATCCAGTGAAACTCAGTGGAGGGATTTAGCTTCTTTTTATGTTTCTTTCAGCAATGAGTGACTGGCAATTTAGACTGAAGACTCTAGCTTAACGCTAATGCCATCACTCCACATAAAGTTTCAAAAATCTAGGCAGGAAACATCAATGAAGTCTGTGCAAATCAGATACTGGGGAACATGTGTTTTAAATGATTAAGACAATACAGCTGTCCCTCCTGAACCTATATTTCAATATCTAGCAGAATATGACTGGACCATTCAATGGCCATGAATTAAGTCTTCAGCTGTCAGTATGAGGTGTTCAAGATGCACAAAACTGATCTGAACACAGGTATTGGAGCAACAGCAGGCAACAGGGCTACAGAAGAGGCTCACCTATGGCAAAAGGAAGGTCATTCATACATCTTCTGCTAACCTTGGGCACTCTCCTGAAGTCTCTGGCGCTTCTGTTCACACAGAATAGGGAAGGCTGCATGTGCAAACAAAACCCATCCACAACAGTCCTACTAACACAGTTGAAGGAGAAGTTTCTCAAGTTTAAAGAAAATAAAGTGCCAATGAACTGCACAGGCAGCAGTTGAACCAAAAATTATTTTTATTGTTATGTGGGAGACAACTCAAGAGCAACTTAAGAAATTCAGTAAGGCTGAATCAAAAGATAACAGGGACCATAAACTAAGAACTAGAAATCCCACAAAGCGTTTCACTGTTAAGAGATTAATTTGTCACAGTAGTGAAATCTTCTCAGCCCAAAATAACTGGATTTCCAAGTTCTGTGCAGTACCTTTATATTAACAAGTCCTTTATATTAACTCAGTCCTTTTTTAGAGTGATACTGGAAAACTGGAAGCTATTGCAAAACCACATATCCTTGCCATCTAACAAATTAATTCTCAGCAAAAATGTTATATTAATTGCTGCTCAATTAAGAAAGCTATCACTTCATGTTTTAACAATTATTCTTCTGAAGTCAGTCCATTGCTTTGCAAAGTTAAGAATAATTTAATTCCTTTCCTAACAGCCTATAAAATTCTCAACTCCCTCTGTTCAGAAACACACTACTTATCCATTCCCAACCAGCACAAGCCATTTTAAATACAGCGCTGTATTTCTGGCACGTAAACTGACAGTCTCTAATGAAAAGTGAGGAAAACAACAACTTTGCCTATGTCTACAGCAAAGTTCAGTGAAAGAAAAAATGAAAACTTAGAACAGGAAGTTAGAATCAGCTTGACTGTCCAGTGGAAAGAATAATTCTTAATGACATTCCAAAGCTCTAATACAGAAGTTACCATTACTAACAATACTTAAAATTTTTAGCTCTTATGGCACTTTTCAATGTTCATGTATATGATTCAATGCACTTTTCCACTTCTGGTTACAGAATAAAACAAGACATTTCAAAAGTGTTTTGCCATGAATTCAGAAGACACAGACATTCAGTAGCTTACCAAGAAACAGTTTCTTGTTTTCTCTATTTGGAGCCTTAGAAAGCTCCAGGTTACATGAACAATCATCATTCCCATAAACATAGCTCCAGCTTCACTGAGTCAGTAGCCTTTCTGTGTAAGCCCCAGATCCAACCAAAACACATGAACAGCTTAGTGAGCTTCACTCTTCCCTGGCATCTTATGTTTCAGATAATGCACAGGAACATTCTGTACCTAACCGTGCACTAAAATATATCTTTATGTCAGGGGAAGTAGTCATCTTTGTTTCTAATCGGCTTTTTTCTTAAAGACTTCTTCCTTATACAGCTGCTAGCGCTTCCCACATGAGAATTTTAACAAAAAGTCATGCAAGTTTATAGGATAAATTTTAATATTTATAAAAATATTAAAGGTTTCCGCAAATACAAGATATCAACACCAGTAGTCTTACTACTGATGTACCATGTACAGAAAGAATTTGCTTGGTTTTATACTTCTGTACCATACTTTTAATAAGCACAATATAAACACTGGTGTATAGCTCTGGAGAACCCAGAACTCCAAGTCAAGAATAATGACAATCTTCGGTTGTATGGGAGAACAGTTTTTACAAGGCCTGCCAAAAAAAAAAACAAACCCACAAAACAAAAAACACCCAAAACATTTTGTCACCATGAAAGTTTGGCCATAAAACACGGTTGTTCCACTATCACCCAAAAAGATGATTGTGGTGCAGCAATAGATGATCATCCAGAAGACAGAATCAACTGGAAAGAATTATAGAGGAAAAATCTTCCCAAGCTGCCTCTTTCTTTTCTCCAAAGTAAGAAGTATCATTTCACAAGCTCAAAAATTAGCATTACCAGCATTTCTACTTACTGGCATTATAATACTCACTTTAAAGTCTTGAATGGATGATACCAAGTCAACAATGTCAAACATACAAACTATAGAACAAATGCATTAACTGAGAAAGTTTCATTTTTACTAACTACACTAAATGTCCTGTACTAGTTAAGTTGTCAAGTAATGTTTACACTGAAAATAGCAATATCTTGGTGCCATTGTAACTATCTACTGTTATTTAAGTCTTTCTAGTTCTAAGTATCACAGACACAAACATCAAGAGAAATAATCAAATCATTCCAAACTTTTCAAAGTTGAAGATCACTCTTATCACAACTCACAAAAGTAGCATAAATTTTTAATGTTGTTACTAAGCCTTTGGAATTTACGTAGCCACAACACAATAAACTAAGAATGAAAGCAAGCAGAATAAACACCCTCCCATTTTCCTGAGGCTGAAGAGCATAACCAACTTCAAAGCTGACTTCTGGTAACTGTTCATTGCCATAATGAACATGTGCAAAACTTATCTATAAGGACATTGGCGCTTCATTATACAAGCATCAGAACCTACTTGGCATAACTACTTTCCTTCCTGCATTCACCCACTGGTCCTTTTCCCTGCCATAAATCCTTTCAGATACGTTTCTATCATGTTATCTATCCCATGACTAACCTTGCAGTACTTTAGACTGAAATGACAACCACAACAGAAAACTTGGCTATTCTCCACTTAAAAGTTGACATATTTAGAATCACAGTGAATAATCCCAAATTATAACAGTGAGAAAAAGAGTGTATAATCACAAATTCTTGATATTTCTCCTTCAATGAAAAAAGCCCCACACAACTCCAAACAAACAGACCATCCGAAAAAAAATATATAAATATGCCTTATTCTGAAAAGTTACTTGATCACTTACACATCACTGTTTCCCTCGATTTGTACAGAGTAATAAAGTATTAAGATCATGCGCTTCAGAACTGAGGAGCTGCAAGTTTCGTCGTCTCAGTCCGAATTCGTAAAAACATTAGCGACGACGAAAAAAAAAAAAAGGCAGCGAAAAAAAAATGCCAGGGGTAGGGTGAAAGAAAGAAATTAGTGAACAAACTGGGATGAATAAGGTCACACTTCATTATTCCTGACTGCAGGCCGGGTCACGGCACGGCACAGCACGTCCTATGCACTAGCGCTCCTGGTTCCCGGCAGCGGGCGGGGGGGACACGGGCCCGCAGCCCGCTCTGCCGGCCGGGGGCGCTGCCCGGAGCCACCGGGAGCGGGGGGTTCCAAGGGCAGCGCGCTGGGCTAGGGGCGCCCGCTGGAACCAGCGGGCCAGGGTCTCCTGCCCCCGGAACGGAGGAAAACCGCCCGCGCGGTCACAGGGGGAGAGACTTCGCCGGGGCTCTTGGGGGGAAAAACGCGCTTTTACCCTTAGCGGCCAGGGCGAGGAAGGGACAAACACGCGGGTTTCGCCCCTTCGTGAGCCCCGGCCCAGCAGCGGGGAGCGGAAGCCGCCGCACGCGTCCGCCCCGTCCCGCACGTTGCCGCTGTGAGATCGCAAAGGCGGCGACAACAACGCAAAACCCACACCACCATCACCTCCGGGGCTCACGGCTATGGGGGGCGAGAAAGGCAGCGTGGAGCTCCCGGCGGCGCGGGCAGCGGCGCCAGGGCCGCACACTGCGGCAGCGGAAGCGCCCGGGCCGAGGGGACCGCGAGGGGGGAAAGGCCCGCGCCCCGGCAGGAAGGGCCCGGGCAGGCGGGGAGCGGCGGGCCGGGGCCGGCACGACGCGAGCCCCGAGCGCGCCCCGCGAGCTCCCGGACTTACAACGGCATCGTCTCTCCGGCCCCTCCTCCTCCTCCTCCGCCGCCGCCGCCGCCGCCACCACCGACGCCGCGTCGTCCCCTTCCTCTTCTTCCTCCTCCCCCACCGCTGCCGCCTGCGGACCGGTCACTCGTCCCGCGGAGTGGCGGGAGCCGCAACCATGGCACGGGCCGGGGCCAGGCCCCGGGAGAGGAGGGAGCGGCTGTGCCGGGCCCGGCCGCCGCCGCCGCTTCACTCGTCTCTTCCCCTCCGGCCTTCTAACATGGCGGCCGGACGCTACCACAGCAACGTCCCGGGGCGGGGGGGGCCTGACGCAGCGCGGCGGACACCCCCGCATGGCGCGCACGCTCGCCCGGCCGCGCCTGCGCATACGGAGGCGGGGCCGCGGGGCACGCTGGGGAATGTAGTCGCGGCGGCGGAGGCAGCGCCGCCGGCCCGGTTTGAAAACAAAGCGCCAACGGCCGCGGGGCGGCGCGTGCGCGGGACCGGCGAGACAGCGGGGCGGGGCTCGCGGGCCGGGCCGGCCCCGGCAGCCTGGAGTGCCCGGGGGCAGCCCCGCCGCTCGGGGCTTGGCAGGGTCTCCTTCAAAGGCAGCCCCGTGTGTGGCTTTGGCCTCACGCGTTGGGCTCGCTGTGCGTTCGTGCCCTGCGCATAGCAAACGGGTCCTTTTCCAAGAGTTGTTCTTGAAACATCTGCTTGGAGTAGTCTGCACAAACTTCCAGAATGTTTAAAAAAATAAAAAAGTTACACTCTTTATAGATCTGCTCAAAACTTTATTATTAGAAAAGCAAATGCATTACAGTAACTTTAAAGAAAATCTGTTTTACCCTCTCCTTTTAAGTGTCCAGGTTTCATCCTTATTCTGAAAAACAGCACTTTCAAACTAAAAAAAAATTGTCTAACGCTACCGATTATTTCATCTTCAACTGCCTCACAGGATAAATGGTAATTTGGGCTGACAGCATGTAGGACATACAGATCACAAAACTATGTGTTTCTTTAGAGTAGGAGATGATGGTTCTGAACTCTATTCTCGACTTGTCCGTGTGACTATGAAAACAGATGAAATAATATACTCTATAAAAACATTAGTATATCTGAATAAAAACATCAAGCATTAATACATCTAAAATTCTGATACTCAAAGTTACAGACAAAATAGCTGTAAATTACTTCTATATCACTACTTTCAGCTCCTCCACATTTCCCTCCCTCCTTTTGCACAAAGGGTCCTTGCCTTCTGACAAAATCCTGTTGTTGTTTTACACCAATTATGCAGTTTCAGCTCAGTCAGCGTAGATACAGTTCCTGTGACAGCTGGATGAAGTCAAAAAAATTAAGAAGGAGAGGCATGTGCTGGAAAGTCTAGATTCTTCAGAAACCTCTAAAAAATAGGTATCTAATGTTGGATGCTGAATATTATTAAATGAGTTCTACAGCCATGTGTTTGAAACCAAGTAAACCACAGGTTTTATGACATAGCTGTGCTGGGAAACTGTTTACTTGCCAGTCTTCAGTGCAGCACAAGAAGACTGAATTGTGTGACTTTTTGCCTTTTGCTATTTGGCAGGGTAAATAAGACAGCTTGCTGTTTCTATTAATTTCCTTTTTCAGTAGAAACTTTTTTTTTTAAATAAAAGTTTTTCTCAGGCTAGCTGCCTATATTCACTAAGGATTAAGAAAATAATATACAGATGTGTAAGTATATCAATCAATACATGCACCAAATGGAAATGTTGTAGAAGAGTATTAAAAATCCAGTACAAAATAGTAATAAAGTACAGGAAATAGAAATGACGATTACATAGTATGCCTAAACAAAAATAACATCAGAAACTAAGCATTTTTATCTAAAATGTATTAGGAATTTTCTTCCTTTTTGTTTCATAATTCCTATTGCTGCTAGGATTTAACGTTTGTTCCAGTCGATATCAGGACTGTTCTTGAAGAGATATTCAGCCTATAAACAGAAGAATTTCAAAATTACAATTATTTTCACATCTCCAACTTTGAAATATATCCAAAATAACAAAAATAGAGGGGATAACATTGCTATAAACAAAACTGCAGAATGTATTTAGTGGCCCAAAAATGTAACTTATGACAGAAAATATCTCTATGTCAGAGAAATCTCTCTCCCTCAAATAGTATCCAAAATACCTTTGACATCACTCTCCCTCTTCATAGCAGTCAACTTGTTTCTATCACAGGCAAGAGAAGGAAATGAGCCATTTAAAACAGTTTTTGTCACTCCGTGGAAATGTCTAGGGAGTATCCTAAAACCTGGATTTTGGACCCGCTGATACTGATCTTTAAAAGCTCTGCAGTTATTAGGGAATAGGAATTAGGGAATTAGGAACCAAGAAAACATTCCTTAGCGCCTGAAGTGGGAATGTAACACCATTGCTTTCATTTCAAGCTTTTGCTTGATTAATAAAATGCTCTGTTGCAGCTTGTGAACAGCTCGTTTAGGATGTACAGGCAGAACAGTAGCACAGCAATAACATTACAGCACCTGGATTCCTGTCTGAATGCAATGCTGACCCTGCTTGCAGCCAAAAGTTGATCTAGATAATGTCCTGACATCATTTGCAACGGGAATTAGTCTATGAACATCCTACAGGATTTTCTCCTTTATTTATGCGTGTATTGTGAAGTGAAATTACTAAAGAGCTTGCATTTATCATTACAGCAATGTGTTCAGTTGTGCCTGGAGGGGGGTGGAGAGTGATATCCTGCTTTCCGAAGAGTTAAAAATTTTAAACCATTTGAAAGTAGGCATAAGTAGCTAGAAATTTTAGGCCGCAGGTTGAACTTTATCTGAACCATATGGTTACGTTTTTAAGTCAAAGATGGATTACAGTGAAACCTGGCACTAACAATCTGAACATTAATAATAGAATAGACAAAGCTGCAGCTTAAACATTACTTAAAAATTAATAGCTGGAGTGGACAGCCCATAGATCATGGTATATGAACCATAACAATCACATTATTGTAACAACCAGAACCAACCAAAAGCCCACTGAAACCGACCTAAGAGGGTGTGGAGGTGACCCTTTAGTAACCCTTGGTAACAGACAGCAAACCAGTAAAGGGCAACCAGATCTCAGACCCTCATAAAGCTCCTGGTCCCATGAGAGGACCATCCTGTGAGGGATGGGGAGTCCAGATTTTAAGAGTGTAATTGCCCAGGGATTTCTTTTTTTGTGAACCCTCTTTTGAGTCACCTAACTCCAGCTATCAGATATCATAATAGGCTCATTGGCACAATCAATCTAATGGAAATGAAAGCCTAATGTAAAAAAGTTCCTTAACTTGTAGTCCTCTATTGCACAGCAGAATTGTCAGGGTACATAAGATGTGCAGAGTGCACATACCAAGGGGAAACAGATTCTGATAGTGATTTTTGTCCTATTACTGTTTAACTGCACTGGATACTTCCCTTGATACACAGTATCAACTGATCCCATAAAGAATAGTTTCTGGGTTCTAATTTTCACTACAATTGCTGTTCACCAGAATTGCAGATTCTAATCATTAATTAGTTGCTATCCTAAAAGTTGGGAGGAAATTTAAGCCCTTTCATTAACAGAGATTCTTTGGGTCTATAGAAGTATACAAAAATATTTAAAAAACAAAACATAATCATCTTACCAGAAAATTGACTGGATCATCTGGCCTGATCCTACAACATTCATTTATCCCTTGCATAAGTGTTGGCATGACATTCTTCATTAAATAGTTTCGTAGTGGAACAGACTGGGCCTCCAATAACTCTTGTTCTTGTTTTTTCACTTCCTCCTGCTGTTTATTCTACAAGCAATAAAGAAATAATTAAAATAATAAATAATTATGTTTATAAAATCTATCAAATAGCATTTGGCTAAATAACACTGCTGGCCTAAAGGGAAAAAATTAGTGTTAGAAGCTGTTGACAGAACTTTAAAGAACAAGTTGACTAGAAAAATTATTAACTGCTTAGTAAATTTAGAGCACACAACACACTGAGGATGAAGAATTGAACATAATAAGGACTGACATAATCTCCTTACTAAAATGATTTTATTTTTCTTCTTTAACACCTAAAAGGAGGTTTATTCTCAAGTCTTCCAGTGGTCCTGTTTCCATTTGGCAAAATGGTTGAAATATACTGTAGCACTTCAAAAATTAGTGCTACGCAAACACAGGTGGTTTCTTGAACTTCTTTGAACTGGAGGGGAAGAAGAGTATTTTTACTCAGTAGAGAGTCCTGGCTCTCTAAGTTTTTAATTTGTTAATTCAGCTGGGTTTTTTCTCTTTGTTTTCCTTGGTTTGTTTTATTCTTATTTCATTGATGTTTTTGAGGGTTTTGACATTCAAATAGACTAAAACAACAGTGAATTATATCTGTTTTCAACAGCTAAATTTAATTCTGAATTCAGGTTAAATCAAATGCAATTTTTACATTCAAAAAGTAAGATGGATGAGGGAAAAAAACTGCTGCAAGGTTTTCTTCCTTCCATTCAATAGCACTTAGTAGCATGCATACCTGCAGCAGCTTTAGCTAGATTACTCTGTAATAAATGATATGAAATAATTCGAGGTTTTCATAGGTATATAAAATCATACATGTTTGAGTAAAATGTGTCCAGGAACAGTGCTGCCTTTGTCAGCAGCCAGAGATAAGACCTATTTGCAACCAAAAAGAGGGTGGCATCGGGAGGAGATGGGTCTCCTCCAAAGATGGGACTGCCAACGACCCAGTGATCAACACCTGATATGCATCTGAGCAACATCATCACCAGAGTGCATCCCAATACTGGGTTCCTGTAAATGGAATCAAACAATCATCCTCTCCCGGAAAACTATTCAGTGGACTAACAGCAGAGAAAGAAAACTTCATAAATATTCAGGAAAGGAGAGCAGGACAAAGGAGGATGGAGCAACTTGACATTCCAACAGAGAGCAGTATAAAAACAGGCCTCTCAGAAAAGGACTTTGTGAACAGGGCAGGTTCAGTGCGATAGAGGCCGAATCTCGGTTCACCCAGCTCTGACCCCGGGCTCAGAACTGATTTCTTTTGATTGTGGCTTTCTCAAACTTTTTCTTTGACGATTTATCAATAAATTCCCTTTTATTGATTAAAATTGGCTTTTCATTTATAACAACTCCAACTCATTTCCATTGTCCTCTCTTCACTCAATTTTATTCATCAGTAGCCTGAGTCATATATAGATACAGCAAACAGATTATAATGTGAAGACTGATTTTCTATACTCAAGGCATAACACAAAAGCAATGTTCAGATAAAACAGACAAACCAATTTTTACCTTATTCACTCAATCCAGGAGTGCTATTGTATAAGTCTTGCAAATGGTCTTTGGCCACTACTCAGAGACAGCAGCTAATCTACAGTGTCAAGGGCAAATGAACAGTTGCTTAGATTTCCTGATCATCTGCCCATTTTAAAGGATAACCTTAAGCACACATTTTATTTAAACTACTTCAGCTTTGATTAATGCACGGTTTGCACTTTTAAAGGTAGATGCCTTGGATTGAATCTAGCTAAAATATGTTAGTTTTCCTTACAAATTTTTCAGGGTAAAAAATGCTGTTAAATGTTGAATGAAGCTGTAAATAATCAGAGATTAAAAAAACCCTTATTTACAAGCCAACATCAGAGAAATGTAAATGCTTCTTTAAATGTCAGTAATTTCGGCATATTATCACTCAATAGATGTGTATGGACATTCAAATATAAGAAAAGGACTTCTCTGTGGAATGGTCAGTTTGTTTTTACATAGCTCTAACAGAAAACAATAGACTTGCCTTCTGGTGAAAGGGCCTGTCTTTGGGTGTGAACAGGAACTTTCTTACAGTATGCATATCAGGTAATTTAACTAAAATGTCCTTGGGTGTGGAAAAGTAAATAAGGAAAAAATCATCACATACAAGCCTTCTGGGGTCAGGTAGCCTAAATACCAAGTATTAGATTATTAGCAAACAAAATTTGTCCTTCAGACTGCATCAGGTAGTCCTTATTGAACCGAGTCCTCAGCTCTCACACACATTCTTGCAGGTTCAGAAACTTTTCTGCAATGTAGGCTGGAATATTGGGTCAGTGTTGAGTTAAAAATCTAGTTTGGTAATTAAGACTTAGGTGCTTAGTAGTAAATTGAGCAAAATGTTTGAGTACTATCAGACTTGTGAAGGAAAATCTCCATTGATTGTAGTAAATATATATAAATGCTAAAATAGAAGAGCTACAGCACAGCAGCAACAAGATTACCATAAAAGTATTTTAAAGACATGCTGATACCAAAATGCAAAAAAAAAAAAAGAAAAAAAAAGAAAAATGCTGTTAGTAATAGAAGAGACACTATATTTTGTAAGATGGGCTTCAAAATGCACTGTGAAATTAGCCTAACCCAAGCCTAAAGTAGGATATAAAGAATGAGAGAATTTATGCTACACTTCCCAAGTGTATTTAGATAACAGATTAATTGAAGCCATCTAAAACACATAAACAATAATGTTTTCCCCAAAAAATGTATTAACCTACCCACTCTTCCCATCTTGCCATTCTTTCTTCCCTTTCTTTAGTTTCTTTATACTCTTGTTCAGCTTTTTCTTGAGCTTCTTTGACAATGCGTTCTGCAGCTGCTTGGCGTTCCAAAGCCTCCTTTTCTTCAACTGTCAAACCATAATTCCGAGGTTCTCCAATTTCTTTGATCATCTTTGATACAGTAAGTCTGTTCTCAGAGTCTTCATATACAGCTATATCTTTTAAACAATACAAGAGAGACCATTTCAAGGCTAACTATTGTCAATTATTATGCAAGACCTAAAAACATATTGTGTTCATGTTGTTTGAATTTTCAAGTAAAAGATGTTGTTTTCAATTGCTTATAAATGTCAATTTTTGTTATATAGAATGAAGTTTTCTAAGTGTGATTTTCTTTACCAGATTCAGCTAAAATAGTTGGCCTTTTAAGATGATATAGGGAAAAAACATACTAAAATAATTTTTACAACTATTGTTTAACAATTACATCTTGCCCAGGTTTTGAAACCCAAAAAAGAGGTGAACTACCCACTCTCAGAGGTGTTCCTGACACCAATCTTATGTCAACTTATCCACATGCACAAAATCATCAGTTTTGTCCTTCTCCCCCCCCTGAATGCCACACAATAGGGTGTTAGGATTTGGCACAAACTCCAGTGTTTTCACTCATTCAGATTTACAAATAGACAGACCTTTCTCTAGCCTATCTCTTACTGTGTTATGTTTATCTTAGCTTCATGTAGGAACATAAAGACTGAACAAGAACTTGTCTTTCATTTTATTCCTTCTCCCCTCTTAAATGCTAGAAGTTACTTGCACATTAAGCTTAACAAGAAAGAAGAAAAAGAAAAAATACAGAAGAACAAAGACTTTCTCCAGGGCTCTCTAGTTTCTGTATGCATTCAGAGTGGGGAGGCAGAAACAGTACAGGAATGTACATGGAAAAAAAGAAAAGTGGGTGTTTGGGGTAGAGGATGCCAAGGTAAAGGGCTTGTTCAGTAGCATGAAATGGAGGGTGTAAAAGCACAGAAATGGGCAAGGAGAGCACACAGATGAAGGGAAAAACAAGAATTAGAATACAGAATTTAGATGAGAATTCAGTAGCCTCTGCTTCATAATGCTTTAGGAAGTTATTTTGAAAGTCATTGGCAAAGAATTTTTCCATTTTTTTCTAATCACCAATTCAGACAGAATCAGACTCTCAAATACTAACACCATTTTTCCAAGAGTTAAAGTGTTTGTGTTTTGGACCTCAAATACAAACTCTGATCATTAATTGAGGAGGGAACTAATATAAGTCTACATGATAAACTTATTTTATAGCTTCTTTGTTCAAAAAAATCAGGAATTACATTCCTGAGGTATTCCGAATTAAAGCAATTAATTTGCTTTAAAACATTTGCTGTGGCAAGCAGCCCATCATTTCTACAATTTTAGCTGCACCTGGATATACAAATTACAGTGAAAATCACTTTTCTAGTAATTTGAAGTATTGCTAAGAGCAGTATCAATGTTGATTTTGAGGTCTCAGAGACTGCATTTTTTTCTTAGATGGCCACAGAAGAGTACAATGTACATTTTACAGCAATCATAATTATCTATATTTATCCTCAAAAAATAATGCCTTTTAAAATGAAAAATGAAGTTAGTACTGATGCTAGCTGAGAGGAAAAATTACTGGAGAAGTTAATAAATTGAGGTCTTCAAAGGAAATTGCTGTTGTAACTTTAACAGGCCTTTTTGTATATGATCTAACATGGCTGTCACCATTCCCAGAGACACAAGAGAACCACCTTGCATTCTTCATACAGTGAGTCATCAGAGTGAAGTTGAGTTTCCAGAATCCTGAAGCCCACTCCTTTGTACTAATCATATTTCAGACTCAGAAAAAATAATCATAAAAATGATACATAAAACCATATGTTACAATTTCTCTAATTTAAGGTGGAAGAAAACTTTTATTATTTTGAAACATTATTTAACAAATCAAGCATATTTTTTATCCTCTTCTTCAGAATATGATTGAGAAAGTGTTGGGTCCCTGATTAAATCCACTGCTACTTAATGTGCATTTGAAAATTCAGCTGTAACACGGACTAGAATGGAGGGGTGTTGGCTGAGCTAAAGGATCCCCAGTAGTTATCTTTGTAATTAGTTCCTACCATTTTACAGCAGAAGCAACACACCTGCATACTTCAGTGGGTAACAACCAGGAATGTAAACATGAGTAAAGAGACAGTTCTGAGACAAATTGGATCTAAAAATGATCCTCATTTGAACATGAGAATCAATGCTCTACACTCAATGTGAAAATTATCTGGGACATCACAGTTGTGATACTGCAATACTTAAAATCAGTAGGCAAATGAGTTTCTGTATTTGGAATGGGCTACAGTTTAAGAATAATCTTTAGGCATAATTATTTAACAATGCCTCTACTTGCACATGTAGGGGTGTATATAAGCTAAGAGTATGACCAATTGATGCCATCAGACCTTAATATTTACCATTTCATACATTTACTTTCCACAGCAGAATTTCCTCAATTCTAAAATAATTATACTAACTCACTATTTTTTCACACTACTACACTTCCTAACAACACATATATCTTATTATTTTCAAAATACTCTCCTTGACTGACAATAAATAATAAACTTGGTAAATCAGTTATGGCTAAGGGGGATGAACAATAAACTTTTCATAATTCATCTCAAATAGATATTCCAAATATCAGCAGTTTGATTTTAGTTGCAGAGGTCTCAACCTTCTTCTTTCTTTCCTCTCCTCTCCCCACAAAAACCCACATTTTCTTTAAAATGCTGTTATTTTGATCTCACTGGCATTGAATAATCAGATTATAGTTATCTTCTCAAGTGATAATAATTTTCTACATAGTATTTAGAGATGACAAATTTTCTCACATACAGGTATAGTGCAAAACAGATTCAGCCCCAGCCTTCCACTTTTAATTTCTAATAATTTTCTTGATTTACAGATTTACAGATTACCCACATATTATCAGGGTGTTTCAAAATGGAAAACGTAAATATTTTCTTAAGAAATTATGTTCTTTGATGTTTCATAATTGAATACTTTCAACCTTGTTCAACAAGAAGGCAGATTTAACCCATGAAACAGACAGCAAGCTGTAAATTATGTACAGGTTTTAGAAAAACAAATTACTTGTTGGTAGAATTACCTTGTTAAGCTTTAGGCCTGGATAAGGCTCGTTGATCCCAGACCAATGGGCTGTTAACAAAAGGAAGCTAAGGAGGAAAGATGTACCACTGATAGAGGACTCAAAGAGTGCAGAATTTACAGGCTGTAAGGACCTATAGACCATAAGATAAAGAAGACACTAATAAAGTCAACTCAGAAATTGTGCTGAAATCAGCTCCAGCTGGGTAAAAGTTAATGCCAGCAGTGAGGAAATCACAACCACAGTCTCAAGGACCACCTACTCAAGAAACCCACTGACCCAAAAGAAGAGAAACACTGAGCATGGGAAGCAAGAGAATAATTACACAATAGAAGATTGAATACTAATTAATAAGAGAATTAAATAATATTTAGCCAATAAACATTAATCCCTTTGTTTGGTAAAATGGGTAAATAGTGAAAAGTTTTGATAATAGGGGTGTTTGATTTGTAGAGTATCACCAAGCACAGAGGTTAGCGCAACTCTGAAACAAACAATCAATGCCTCTCTTCAGGGTGTAATTATTAGTTTGTTGCCCACCAGATAATGAATCTGATTTTTGTGGACAACAATAGCATCTTAGGATAAGCCTAAAGAAAAAAATATGAGGAACCATAATGTTTATGTCCATGAAAATGTACTCTTACACCTATCTCAAAGGATGCCAGTGCAGAAATCTGTAACCTAAGATATAAAATTATTTTAATAATTACCCTTACAAAAATGAGCAATTAACACCCCAAATTTTAGAAACAGGCTAACTGTAAAAGAACATTTCTTGCAATTATATAATTAAATGCTTGTTGTATATGTATTCTGCAATGTTAATAAAAATATTATTTATGTATGGACACTTACACTTTGATTTTTTGCAAGTGTTAAATTTAGAAGAACAAAATATTTTTATTCATGCTATATCTAATAATTTTATTATTACATACCAATAAACTGAGGATGTATTTCAAGTTCATCAAAATAGTTGAGAACAGTCATATCATCAGTATTTAATTTGCGGAAGCGTTTCAGACTATGCAGAAAGTGTTCCTCAGTATAATGAGTTCCAGCAACTTCTCTCTCTGGCAGATTTATTATTCTGTTTTTAAGGAATTCATCAGATGCAGTCAAAGAAAAAACAAATTCTATGAAGAAAAACATGTTGTTTGAATATATACAAAATTTACAAAGGAATCAAGCAAAAACAGAAGGATAAAGCAATTTCTATATAGATGAAAGCCACTCTATTTTAATTCCCAGCATAACCAATGCATTACATTTTTATTCCATTAAGCTGCTGTAATCACAACAAGACAGGCGCTACTGTTGTTATTAGCCAAAAGTTGATGGTATTTTCACAAAAAACCACAAAAAAACAACCCAGAAACTGAACCAAACCCTTCCTTTTAATAAAGAAAAACTTCTTCAACAAAAAGGTGGTCAAGCATTGGAACAGGATGTCTGGAGGAGTGACTGAGTCACCACCCCTGCAGGTATTTAAGAGATATGGAGATGTGGCACTTAAGGGCATAGTTTACTGGTGGACTTCGAAGTGCTGGGCTATTGGTTTGACTTGATGCTCTTAGTGGTCTTTTTCAACCTAAGCGATTCCATGATTAATTGTTCAATTGTTCACTTTTGAATATGAGGGCAGCAGCATTACATGAAATAGATTTTTGAAGTTAAATTAAATAGGAACAGATGGAGTGATATTTCAGACTTCTTGTTGGTGACAGCAATATTTCCTCAGTTCATTTAATTAGAAAATAAATCTCCTCAGTTTATTGAAAAAAAAATCTATCAAACTTACCAGGTATGATTATTTCATTAAATTTAGGCATTTTGCCTTTTACTTCTTCCTCTTCTTCTTCTGCTTCATCATCTTCAACTAAAACAAAAGTAAGAAATTATTGACATTTTCATTTGAAGCAACAATATCTCTATATATATGCTAAAAATGTGCCCAGTAAAACACAGGTTTGCCAATATCCAAATTATACTAATAATTGGAAATTAATCTGACCTTGACACCAGTTCAAAGAATTCAGTAAGTAATTCATGTTGCCAAGCACCACAGAATTTTATCTTGGGACACTAGTAGTTGTTTGCCTATACCACAGATGTATGTACATGTACACACAATTTTTAAATATGCCCAATTTTAAAACTGCTGTCTTATCTTTGGCCTCTCCTCCTGCCCAATAAATTATTCTGCAAAAAATAGAGACAAGGCTCAGAACAGTGAGTAGAAATATTTTACAACTCTATGGTTAAAATGGTTTTTGCCACTAAGGGTCTGCTGTTATGAACAGTCAATAAAACAGCCAGCAGAGTATCAGCTGAGCATGACTATTTGCAGAACACCATACTAAGCTGAACAAGATTGTTTTTTCTGTACCTAGTCGTAATTTAAACATGAAGATGATTCTTGGTCTTAATGTATACACAGTGCTTACTCACAATATGAAATGAGTTGCAGAGCTTCTCTGAAGTAATATCTAATAAATCTAATTTATCATATAAATATCTAGTCATAAATATCTAGTCATATCTAATAAATCTTATTAATCATCTAATAAATACACTCTAATTTGGCTCACAAAATATGTATTCTTGCACTGGCTGGATCTCCTCATTCAGTAGCCCTTAAACATTGTAAAGAAATTCTGCTGTAGAGCTTGCTTAAATGGAATAGACAACACTGTACAAGAAGGTATCCTCCATGTTTGTACATCTACTTTTTACTTTACAAGGAAAGCTAGTCTAAAAATTATCCTGTGCATAAATTAAATAAGGTGCATTACACTGCTTCTTACATTCTAATAATCACACATCAAAAAGCTTTGTTTTGTATCTTGCAGTGCAGTCATTACAGTGCACTCAAGTAGTATGGCTCTGAGAACAATAATGATAATGACGACATCAGCAGCAATAAAAACAAAGGCAGGTCAACAAAACCAAACCAAGCAACACATACCTTTAAAAAGTTCCTTTGCCTGTACATAGGTCTCTGGGAACCCATCTAAAACATATCCCTGATTCCTACAAGGCATAGACTTGAGCTTGTACTTCATAATTTCAATAAGATACTCATCACTTAGACGACCTAAGACAAAGAAGTTTAATAGGCATCTAGTTAATAGAAACAAGAGATCTGAAATTATTTTACTAACATTTAATACATTTTCTTCTACTTAGACCCTAAAAAGTGAAATATTTTGAGTTACTATTTGTATAGTATGCATTGTCAGCGATCTATGGAATATTAAGGTGTAGTTATAAAATAGAATTACCTTTGTGTTTACAAAGATTTAAATATTAGTACTTTAATGATCCAAACTTAGTTTTATTTTGAATACTACAATCAAATTTTAATGGAAGCAGTAAAGAAATATTTATAGAAAAAATCTCAAGAAAGCAATAATCTTCTATTTTCATTTTACAGTATGACTTAAAGGTGGTCTTGCAAAATAGACATGAGGTAGGATCTACAAGTTTCATTTTCCGACGGGTTGAGACATGAATTGGTTTATTTACTTGTCTTACACTCTTGAGAAAATATATAGGAGGAAAAAGTCAGGTTTCACCCAATTTTTTGTCCTTTTGCAAACATTAACTCCAGTTTCCTACTTTATTTTGCTTTGGCTATTAAAAGTCTTAGATATTTATAAACCATTCTAATCATGAAAGTATGTAACTTTTTAAAAATGCGTTGGTTTTTTAAACAACACATCGAAGCATGCAGAAGAGATGCTGCCATAAATCTCATTACTGAAGGTTCCAGGTGTGTAAGAAATTAATTTCTTTGTAGATACACAAGATCCAAATCAGGTAAACTCTTAGCAACAGTTTTAAGAGGGATCATTTTAAACCACATGGAAAATGTTAAGCACTAAGACCAAAACTATATGTCATTATTCATATACAGATGGTAACTTATACTTTTCAGCAAGGAAACATTTTTCAATCTGCAGACTTTAAAATTCTTTCCAGGCTTCCATAAACAGTACTTAATTTCTAATGATGTATGAGGTTCTTAAATAACACCCACAATTTCATATGAGTGTGCACTTGTTTCTACTAGAATACTTTTATTTTTGGTAGTTTGACAAAGGTGTATTTCACCAGCTTTTTACTTTATGTTATGTAAATTTATGCTCTCTGCTCTTACAACATGACATTATTTAAAAAATCTGAAGTAGAAATTAAAGAAGCACCAAAATATTAAAAAAAATTTATATATATATATATAGCATTGGATTTGTGTGGACAGGTTTTGTTAGCCAGGGGACCTACAGAAGTGTCTTCTCTGAGAAGCTGGTAGAAGCTTCCCCCATGTCCAACAGAGCCAATGCCAGATGGCTCCAAGATGGATCTGCTGCTGACCAAATTTAAGCAAATCAATGATGGTAGTAGTGACAAAATATCTGTGCAGGGAAAAAGTTCATTGTATAGATGTATGTGTGGCCAGGGAAGACAGATGTGAGAATCTGTGAGAGAAACATCTCTGCAGACACCCAGGTCAGCAAAGAAACAGGGGAAGAGATGCTTCATGTGCCAGAGCAAAGATCCACCTGCCGGCTGTGGTGCAGACCATGGTGAGCAGGCGGTCACCATGCAGCCCATG